>SJYV01048420.1:139810-182179 GCA_006410875.1 Neotragus pygmaeus | reverse complement strand
TTCTTATCTCTTCTTGCTATTCTTTGGAACTCTGCATTCAGATGCTAATATCTTTCCTTTTCTCCTCTGCTTTTTGCTTCTCTTCTTTTCACAGCTATTTGTAAGGCCTCCTCAGACAGCCACTTTGTTTTTTTGCATTTATTTTTCATGGGGATGGTCTTGATCCCTGTCTCCTGTACAATGTCACAAACCTCCATCCATAGTTCATCAGGCACTCTATCAGATCTAGGCCCTTAAATCTATTTCTCACTTCCACTGTATAATCATAAGGGACTTGACTTAGGTCATACCTGAATGGTCTAATGGTTTTCCCTACTTTCTTCAATTTAAGTCTGAATTTGGCAATAAGGAGTTCATGATCTGAGCCACAGTGAGCTCCCGGTCTTGTTTTTGTTGACTGTATAGAGCTTCTCCATCTTTGGCTGCAAATAATATAATCAATCTGATTTCAGTGTTGACCATCTGGTGATGTCCATATGTAGAGTCTTCTCTTCTGTTGTTGGAAGAGGGTGTTTGCTAGGACCAGTACAGGGTAGGATTTCCTTTTCAGGCAGAACCTTCTTTAAGAGGGGAAGTGGTAATCAGCTTTGTTCTCATTTCCTTCTAAGAAGAACCACCATCAATGCCTATATTTGAATAATATTAAACAGTTTACAAAGTGTGTTCACATTTATTATTTCCTCAGACTCCCCCAGAATCTCAGTGGGGTAGGCACAGCTGGTATCATAAATCCTGTTACATAAATGTAACAAATCTAAAGTCACTGAATTAGTAAGCTATGAACTGGATTTGAAAACAAAGTCTCCCAGTAGCTAAATGTTCCCTTGCCTCAATTCTATAGTAGAAGCAAACTCAAGTCTGAGAAAGAGACCCCCAACTTTAGTTTGGTGTCACATCTCATCAAAACGTAATAAAAGGGAATGGAAACTGCAATCAAATAAACCTAAGTTTGCAACCTAGATTTGCCATTCCTGGCTGTATAACTGTGTAAGTTCCTTTCATTGGAACTAGGTTTCTCATCTGTAAGATGGTGATACTTCCTTTAGAAGGTGTTTTTGAGGGTTAAACAAGTGAACATAAATGTAAGCATGGGGTTTGGTGCTCTATAAATATTTATCAAATTAGGGAAAAGAAGAAAAGGGGCTTTCCTGCCCTAAGTGTCTTCCTTTTCAAGCTTGTCACATCAATGGTATTTAAAAGTCATTCCTTGGGAGGTAAAGAGGAAATAATGATCAACTGTGCACATTTTCATGACACCCTGAAGCCTTTCATTAGATTTGAAAGAGGATGTAAGAGAAACCAGCACCCTAGGGTAACAGGCGACCTGGAAAGGGTGCTGGGTGACAATTACTTGTTTTATGGTAATGTGAGTAGTACAGCACAGCTTTAGTGAGCATAATGTTGCCATTAACACTTATCAATATTAGGAAGTTTCAGATCAAGTATTTCATACATGCCTCCTAAACACTTGTCAAATCATCATGGTCAAAAACCACAGAAACTAGAAATGGCCTTAGAGATCACTCTGCCATTTCTCGTCTTAAAATGACAAGTCTGAGGCCCATAAAGAAGGATATTTTTTGATTCTGGGGAAAACTATAAGAAATCACTGGATTCTGATGCTGCCTAGGAACAAGTGTGAACACTTACATCCAACTGCTTAGGAGATACTGATTCACCAACAACTCACACAGACCAGGAACTGCCATCAGAAAGCTGAGAGCTGAAGGGTAAGTTAGGGAAGTCACTGCCATGTCACAGATGGAGCCACAGATGCAGTAAAACCTAAGGGCAACAGTGGGGTGGGGTGGGGGGGGGAACCAGGCACAGTCCTCCTGACATCCAGCCTCTCTCCACACAACGCCAAAGCCAAGAGCAAGATCCCACAAAAGCCCATTCTCTGAATGCACATCCACTGTTTACCTTTAAGCAGTGGCTTGACTGAGTTCAGTCAGTCTCCTCCTGATCCAGTCAGGTGACTTTAAACACATAGCCATGGTTCCAAGCATCCCCCCTGAGGTGGACTCTGTTATTTTCCTGCAAATATTCGGTCTCCCTTTCCCATCCACTATGGAAGGATATACTTGCCTGCCATCAGTGTTGGCCTTGGCCTAGTATTTCCTTTGGCAACTGGAATGTATGGAGAAGTGGCGAGGTACCAGATCCAAGCAGAAGCTCTGAGAGTTCTCTTCCATTTGTTTCCTCTGCCATGAGAATATGGAGGCTCAGATAAGAGGTGCCCCTTCATCATGAATCCCAGAATGAGAATATGCATGAAGTAGATCTGAACCTACTGACAGCCTGGAGCAGACTGTAGCCACCCATGGCACCAAGAGGTAGCATGACTGAGAAATACAGCAATGTTGTAAAGCAACAAGACTCTGAGGTTATTTATGCAGCATAACTCAGAGAAAGATTTCTGCTACACTCTTCATTTGTTGTTATTTCTGAATGGAGAGATATGCCTACTTCCCTCTCCAGTGATGGCTTCTAGTAATGTACTATGCACTAGACCCTATATCAAGTGCTTCACAATTCTTAGTTCATTCGATCTTCATGATGAACTAAAATTGAGATATTATTGTCACCATTTTACAGATGATAAATTTGAGGTTTGGAAAACAAGAGCTGAGAGCTGAAGGGATTGGTCACTGGTGGCCTATCTGGGACTTGGAAAAACACCCTCCCTGCCACCAGCACCACTCCAGACTGCTTTTATGGGCACTCATGGAATTCAAACACACATAAGCCTAAATGCTCAGAACCTCTCCTCTGCTCCCACACACGTTATTTCCCAACAGAATATAATCTTTTTATTTTAAATAGGCTCTTCGGTGAGAGAAAAAATGACTTGTGCATCTTCAGAATAATCTAAGCAACCCCTCAGGTCCATTTTAAAAACTGAATTGAATTTCAAGCTTTTCCAAGGTTGACACGGTCAATTCCATCATGCCCCAGAGCCAAGGAGACCCAGTTTGTATAAAGTCCTCCAGCCCATTCCCCATTAAGGCACCACAGTGCCTTGTGATGGTGTAACGCTTCTCCTTGATTTATAGCTCCATCTATTCTGGGCCACTCCGGATGGGCCTTCTCATTCCCTGCTGTCTGACAGCTTTAGGGATTCCTCTCAGGCCATAACTTCTGAATGTTTCCACCCCTCTCCTTCCCTGGCTCTGGAATTTCAACTGCCTTCCATTCAGAAAAAGATTGCTCCATTTATTCTGAGCTTCATGATCTTTTTACATTTATCTACTGCTCAGCCACCATCCTGATCAGGTATTTAAAGATAAGCCTGTCTACTTCTGACAAGTGACCCTGCTCCTTTTTCTCACTGTTCTGAGTTTCTCTTTGGCAGACTCAATATCATTTTATATATTTGCAGGCTTCCAACTTATTCCATTTTTCTTTTCCTCTTATCACATGACATAATGGATGCGGAAAGGCCTGGGAATCTATAAGAAGGTGTATAAATATTAGTCCTTTGCTATTGTTGTTGTTGTTTTTATAACTAACAACGTCCCAAATTCAATTCACCATGGTGAAATGTTAACTCTCACTGCGGTAAAGGTTTCCAGATTCATTCTCAGCTTCAAACAAACCAAATCCCACATTTGAGGCTGTTTAGGTCTAAATTCTCTAGTGTACAGTACTGCCTATAATAAGCAGGCTGTGGTCCAGGCTTCCAGCTTGCTTAGTTACCTAGAATTTTGTTTTCATGATATCTGTAGTCATAAGAATGCAGCTTATTAAATTTCCATAACAGTAGCTCAAGAAGTTGCTTACAAGTGAAAGATCGTGGAACTAATAGAGCTGGGTTCAAATTCTGCTCTGCCATTTATAAATGAAATGACCTTGATCGAAGTGATTTTTCTGAGTCACCATTTCCTCATCCGCAGTCTCTCCCTGGACTCGGTATGAGGACTAAATTCAGTAATCCTATAAAAATCCTTAGCAGAATGCCTGGCACATGACAACCCTCCAATAAAAGTACAATGTTATTAATATTAATAAAGGAATGGAAGACTAGAAGTCATTTCAAGTAGTTTAAATGCTCAGAAGCTTTCAGGTTAGAAGGGATACCAAGGACTAGAACTCTTTTCTTATGAGAGAAGAGCAAGAAACTCAAGAGAGAATTTAACTGCCTTGATTGTCTTGATCTGTAAGCTTAGAGAGCAGGGCCTCCCCCGTCTCCATCCCTTCCTGTTCCTGGCTCACAGGAGGTACTCAGTGAGTACACGGCGCTGTGGACAGTGTTGTCAGACTCAAGACAGCAGCACAGCGTGGTGGCTGATGGTGGGTGTTGAGGGCCTAAGAGCCCGAACAAGAGACTAGTTCTACCACTTCGGCAAGTAACTTAACCTCTCTAAGCCTCTGTGAAATGGGAGAAGCATCCATACTTCCCTCATAGGGCTGCTTAGGAGGGTGATATAAGAAATGGAAACAGAACTCAACTCAAAACACAACACAACAAAAAAATAACCAACAAAATGTTAGCACTTCAACTCTCAACACCTTACCTAAGATCACCTAATTAAGTAGTGAGAGACCAGTGAGAACCCAAGTAGCATGACTTCTAGTCAGGATATTTTCTTCTAAAATTTTAAAAAATCAGGGTGCTCTAATGTTATCTAATGTTTCATTCTTATTCCTAAGTGTTTTTTAAATGCAGTATGTTCTTTGACTTTCAACTTTTTTAAATTCTCAAGTATTTTGCTTTTCCCTTTGGAGGAAGACAGGGAAAATGCCAGTATCTAAGTATGACAATATTTCAAACACACACAGACATACACACACCAACACACACACACAATTTACACACACTCCTCTTAAAATGCACTTTTGAGAAAATATTTTCTATAGAAAGATACAGTATTTTCTTAATAATCAATGGAACCTATAAAAACTAACATTTCTATCAGTGGTGAAACCTCAACATGTCAAATCATATGCCCAGACTCCTTTCTGAAAACTTAATATCCAGGGACCATCATTATCCATAATGCGTTTTTGAATCACGTCTTAAAACTTAATGTGGCTTTTATGCCTAGAGATAAGGTGGGATGTGGGATTGGCATGTTACAGTGGCACACATGAGGACTGTTGGTTGATTCTAATTCTCTAGGATGATTTAAAACCTCAATTAGCCCTGAAAGTAATTATTCAGGATAGCCTCCTCCTTGCCATCTTGTTCTGTGAATTAGTGATGACCTGGGGAGGCAGACCACACTGGAGTGAATCAGGGTTCCATTAGGAGATCTTTTTTTCATTCTGAAAGACACAGTGTGAACAAGGGTTAAAAGACAAAGCTTTGCTCTAAAAGAGAATAGGCTAGGAGTTGAAAGTTATATGACTGAAAGTCTTGGCAGAGAGACAAAAACTGAAAATGAAGCTGCAGCTCCAAGAAAGTCTGTGCTGTGGCTGTTAACCTTGCTAAACTGTGGTCCAGCTCCTTTACCATTCCTTTGGAAACCGACTGGGTGACTGATTAAATAATGTGGAAAAGAAATCATGGACTCTGTAAATGAGTATTGCATGATTGGCCATAGTTTCTCCTTCTAGCTCCTTCTGCAGCTTAACAGTATTTCCAGAGACTTAATTCAGTAGGTCCTTCACCATCTCAATTCAATAGTTAATTGTGAGTCTCAGTTTGGTTAATTACTGGTTTATCAGTCAAGTTACTGACTCTCCTAGGACTTTCTCTGGGGCTTCCCTGGTGGTTCAAATAGTAGAATCTGCTTCCAATGCAGGAGTTCTGTTCAGTTCAGTCGCTCAGTCATGTCTGACTCTGCGAACCCATGAACTGCAGCCCGCCAGGCATCCCTGTCCATCACCAACTCCCGGAGTCCACCCAAACCCATGTCCATTCAGTCGGTGATGCCATCCAACCATCTCATCCTCTATTGTCCCCTTCTCCTGCCCTCAATCCTTCCCAGCATCAGGGTCTTTTCAAATGAGTCAGCTCTTTGCATCAGGTGGCCAAAGTATTGGAGTTTCAGCTTCAATGAACACCCAGGACTGATCTCCTTTAGGATGGACTGGTTGGATCTCCTTGCAGTCCAAGGGACTCTCAAGAGTCTTCTCCAACACCACAGTTCAAAAGCATCAATTCTTCGGCGTTCAGCTTTCTTTATAGTCCAACTCTCACATCCATATATGACCACTGGCCATAGCCTTGACTAGATGGACCTTTGTTGACGAACTAATGTCTCTGCTTTTCAATATACTGCCTAGGTTGTAACTTATAACCTTCCTTCCAAGGAGTAAGCATCAAATTTTATGGCTGCAATCACCATCTGCAGTGATTTTGCAGCCCGCAAAAATAAAGTCTGACAGTTTCCACGGTTTCTCCATCTATTTCCCATGAAGTGATGGGACCGGATGCCATGATCTTCATTTTCTGAATGTTGAGCTTCAAGCCAACTTTTTCACTCTCCTCTTTCATTTTCATCAAGAGGCTCTTTAGTTCTTCACTCTCTGCCATAAGAGTGGTATCATCTGCATATCTGAGGTTACTGATATTCTCCCGGAAATCTTGATTTCAGCTTGTGCTTCCTCCAGCCCAGTGTTGCTCACGATGTACTCTGCATATAAGCTAAATAAACAGGGTAACAATATACAGCCTTGATGTACTCCTTTTCCTATTTGGAACCAGTCTGTTGTTCCATGTCCAGTTCTAACTGTTGCTTCCTTACCTGCATATAGGTTTCTCAAGAGGCAGGTCAGGTGGTCTGGGATTCCCATCTCTTTCAGAATTTCCCAGTTTATTGTGATCCACACAGTCAAATGTAGGAGACACAGGTTCAATCCCTGGGTCAGAAAGATCCCCCGGAGAAGGAATATACTTGCCTGTAGACTATCATGGACAGAGGAGTCTGGTGGGCTGCATCCTTCGAATTGCAAACAGGTGGACACGACTGAGCGACTAACACACAGGACGTTCTTTATGATCAATGGGTATCTGAGAGGAGGACAGGAGTGAGCCAATGGCTTTCCAGAATTGCTAATGGCAGGAGTGAAAACAGGGGCTAGCTCTAGGTTATGGACCTGTGGCTTTTCCTGGCCTTCCATGCATTTCACAGGCATTGTGTTTGGTGCCAGAAGACTCTGGCATATGTCTCTCCATTCTGAAGACAGGCACATATACTATACTAAATGTCCTAGGGGTCAGGGGGTGGGGCACAAACTGTTCCCTGTAATGGGATTATGGGAATGGCAGAGGGATACAAGCAGACACTGCCATAGAAATGACCAGGCAAGGCATGCACTCACAGCTCTGAAGTAGTAAATCTCTCTTGAAGGAGGCAGGGAGGGGGCTAGAGTCACTACATGTCTTGGAAGAGCTGAAATTTATATAGAGACTTGAGGTATGAAGAGCATTTCTCCAGTAGGAACAGAATGGAAGGGCACCTAAAAGAGGAAATAATTTCACAAAAGCACAGAGCTGTGATGGTGAATTGAGTGTCAACATGAATCGAAATGTGGTGTCCCCAAATTCATATGCTGAAGGCTGAAACCCCGCATCAAAAGATGTGGAAGAGGGAAGGAAAGTAAGGGAAAAGAATAACAAGACCTCATTTCTATGCTGCTGATTCTCAACAACAGACCCACAGAGACACACTCTCTCTTACACCCTCCCTTGGCCCCAGACATACCCAGAGTTGTCCATCTCCTACTGACACCAGAAGTAGAACAGGTCCATTTTATGCAGTGAGCCCATTTTGATTCCTTCTTCCAGGTTTAGGTGTGTTTTTTTCAAATATAAATTTATTTATTTCAATTGGAGGTTAATGTTTAAAAGCGCAGAGAAAGGCCACATTTCTAACCAAAGATGGAAAAGGGTTTCTTTGAAACTGATCACATGCAATTAAGGCAGACTATCCAATTCATACACCTTTGATTAACCTTTATCTGGAGAGAAATGATTGGTGATTAAGAATTAGATGAGGTGAATAATTATATCAGGAATCTGCCTTCGAAGAAATCTCTTTTAGCGCTAGAGAAAAAGCTGATAAAAAACAATCATGGCTGTTAATAGTGTCTTTTAAGGAGAATAATTAACCTGTAATAACAATTTTGGCCTCAACTTAAGCCCTATAAAATAATCCTTTTTCATTAACTTCAAGTTCAATTAGCATCAATAATGAGCATTCATTTAGAAGTAACCACAGCATCAAGCTCCCTGATGACTGAGCCTGTGACTGCTCAGATACCAGCTGTAAAACCCTCAGCCTTTGCTGCCGCACAGCGCCAAAGTGGGAAGCTTGGAGTGGACACATTCAGGACAAGGAACAATTTGGTCCTCTGAAATATAGATGTTTCATATGATGCTGAAGTTTGTAGAGACAAAGAAGAGGAAGACGACAAGGATGAGGAAGAAGGGGAAGAAGAGCAGCCACCACCATTTGCAGGGGTCTGCTAATATTAATATTTGCTTATCCAAGAGCTTATGTAACAACATGACAGTTAATTTTATCCCATGTTCAATTGAGTTGAACTGGTAATTCAGACACTATATAGGACTGTCCTAAATGAAAGGAAAGCCCCCTACAAGATATGGCCCAGAGGGAAACAAAAGCTTTATATGAAACCTTCTGCCCTTTCTGTAACTCCAAAAATTAAAAATGATGATTTGACTACCCATCAGGCATTTTCCCCCTTCTTTCTTGCTAACAGGGTCTCAACTATGATCAGGTTTGGAACATCTATGTACTTCAAGGGCACTATTTTAGACCTGAGACATGACTGCTGAACAGTTTAAGGCAATGGTTATTAAGTAAGGCCCCTACGCTAATAAACTAACAGGAGCTTCCCAGGTGGCACTAGTGCTAAAGATCCACCTGCCAACATAGGAGACATGAGACACGGGTTCAGTCACTGGGTCAGGAAGATCCCATGGAGGAGGGCATGGCAACCCACTCCAGTATTTTTGCCTGGAGAATCCCAGGGACAGTGGAGCCTGGTAGACTATGGTCCATAGGGTTGCAAAGAGTCGGACACGACTGAAGCAACTTAGCCTGCATGCATGCATGCATGCATGATCCACTAACAGAGTACTTGTTACTAATTCAAGTACACAGGCCCACCCTAGACATACTGACCCAGGAGCTCTGACGATGCAGGCCAGCAGTGTCTGTTTTAACAAGCCCTCCCAGTGATTCTGACACAAGGTCAAGTTTGAGACTATGTGAATTGTGTTATTTCCTCTAGATTTCTTTTTGATTTAGGCAGTCTTTGGAAAAGTTTTCCTTTTTCTCGTGAAGGAACAAAAGACAAATGCTTGCCCTTTTTCAGCTTCATGTGAAGGTGCCTAGAGCTTCCGCAACCATACACCTTGAGGAAGGCAGAGTGGAAAGACAGAAAGGATCTAGGTCCTTTAGATTATCAAATGCTCCTGAATTAACAAACCCTAGAGACACATCAGCTCTTGAATTCTCCTTATATAAGATTGTTCAGCTAGTTTTAGTTGGGTCTTTGTTATTTGCAGACAAAAGTATTTTAGCTGATCTCAATGAGAACAAGCATAATCACAATACAAATAACATCTAGAATGCACATACCATGTGCCAAGTCTGCCTCATGTGCATCATCTCAATTCATCGTCACAGATGGCCTTGTCTCCTCCTTGACTATTAGCAACACTTCTCTGGAAGGCTGTAGTCAACAGGCACTGACTAATCTAGGAGTCGTTTGAGGAGCCCTGGCCCAGTCCAATTTCCCTGTCTTGCCCAGATAACAGGTCCTCTGCACCTCCACCTACCCAAAGGATAGGTCAATTCATCCATTGATTCATGTATTAGATTTCAGAGGAAAGGGAAGAGNTAATCTAGGAGTCGTTTGAGGAGCCCTGGCCCAGTCCAATTTCCCTGTCTTGCCCAGATAACAGGTCCTCTGCACCTCCACCTACCCAAAGGATAGGTCAATTCATCCATTGATTCATGTATTAGATTTCAGAGGAAAGGGAAGAGGAGGGAAGTAAAGCATCTGCGTGAAATGCCACCCAAGGGATATCAGTGGAAATGGGCTTCCTAATAGACAGCCATGAACACATGATGACTGTCGACCAAAAAAGTGACCATGTAGTAGAACCAAGGTAGGTAGCCAGGGCCACACATCAACCTGCCCTTGCCTTCTATCCCCAGGAACTTGTTAGCTTCTAAGAAGAACTGTTATCGGCTTCTCTCTCTTCACCACTCCTTTCTCCTTGGGCCACGGTTCTTAATATTCAGTATTTCAGTTCTGTTCAGTTCAGTCATTCAGTCATGTCCAACTCTTGGCAAAGTAATGTTTCTGCTTTTGAATATGCTGTCTAGGTTGGTCATAACTTTTCTTCCAAGGAGTANCCTTCTTCACAGTCCAACTCTCACATCCATACATCACCACAGGAAAAACCATAGCCTTGACTAGACGGACCTTAGTCGGCAAAGTAATGTCTCTGCTTTTGAATATACTATCTAGGTTGGTCATAACTTTTCTTCCAAGGAGTAAGCGTCTTTTAATTTCATGGCTGCAGTCACCATCTGCAGTGATTTTGGAGCCCAAAAAATAAAGTCTGACACTGTTTCCACTGTTTCCCCATCTATTTCCCATGAAGTGATGGGACCGGATGCCATGATCTTTGTTTTCTGAATGTGGAGCTTTAAGCCAACTTTTTCACTCTCCACTTTCACTTTCATCAAGAGGCTTTTTAGTTGGGAGCTCCTAAACCAACCCTCAAAATACCGAGATGACTTTGTATCACAAGGGTTTAATAAGTCTCTGCCAGCCAAGTCTATCTCCTTGAATCTCAAAAAGTTTACCTATGACTGATTCATGTTGATGTTCAGCAGAAACCAACACAATTCTGTAAAGCATTTACCTTTCAATTAAAAATAAATAAATGTAGTACTAGTTTAGCCATTATACCTACCACAATGCATGGACAGATGTCAGACCAAGAAGATGAAAGGAAATGTGGGTGCTGTGCATCACCCCTGTGCAAATAAGAAAAAGGTACTCTTTCTTCCAAGAAAATGCGGTGCTAGTTCCATACCAAGGTGCAAAGCTTGGAATATGGCGACCAGGTTTCAGTCTTCAGCAGCCCCCACATTCAGACAGCTTTGTCAATGGACAAACTGCAAGATCATGCCTGATCTTTTATTAGAGTAAAAGTCAGCAAACTCCAGCCCAAAGCTGGGTGCTGCCTGTGTCTGTACGTAGCAATAAGCCTTGAGCTACAACTGTTTTTATGTTTCCAATAGTTGAAAAAAAATTCAAAAGAATATTTTGTGATATTTGAAAATTATATGAAATTTAAACTCTAATATTCACAAATGAATTTTTGCTGGAATAGTGCATGCTCTTTATTTGTATACACAGTAAGTCCTCTACATATGAACCCTTAAGTTGTGAGCTTTCAAAGATATGACTGTGAGTTCGCATGTCCAATCACATTATTAGTTCATGTGTCTGGCATATACTGTCACGTGCGTGCATCCTCTACGAGTGATTGTGCCTTGGTGCACTTTGCTGGACAGTACTGTATGGAGTAAGTAGTGCAGTATCTTAACCTCAAGGCCCAAACTGTCCAGAAGCAAGTGAAAAAGCAGTGGTGATGTAGCTGTTACTATTGTACTTTTCGAGGTACTGTATGGTAGGATTAAAAATGTTTTATTTTTTTGTTTTTATATATTGCTGCTGCTGCTGCTAAGTCACTTCAGTCATGTCCAACTCTACGCGACCCCGTAGACGGCAGCCCACCAGGCTCCCCCGTCCCTGGGATTCTCCAGGCAAGAACACGGGAGTGGGTTGCCATTTCCTCCTCCAGTGCATGAAAGTGAAAAATGAAAGTGAAGTCGCTCAGTCGTGTCCGACTCTTAGCAGCCTCATGGACTGCAGCCTACCAGGCTCCTCCATCCATGGGATTTTCCAGGCAAGAGTACTGGAGTAGGTTGCGATTGCCTTCTCTGGTTTTTATATATTAGGTTGGTGCAAAAATAATTTCAGTTTTGCACTGTTGACCTTTGCCATTTGACATTGGAATACATTCTTAAATAAATGTTACGTTATACATCATTTTGATGTGCATTTATTGCTTTATGTTTTTTTGCTAATGAATTATTACTGTTTATTTTATACATATTTTAGACTAGGGAAATGACTAGACAAAAGGCAAACTGAAGCAATTTTCTTATTTAAGTTCAAAATGGGTCACAAAGCAGCAGAGACAACTTGCAACATCAACAATGCATTTGGCCCAGGAACTGCTAATGAACATACAGTGCAGTGGTGCTTCAAGAAGTTTTGCAAAGGAGACGAGAGCCTTGAAGATGGCAGTGATTGGCCATAGGAAGTTGACAATGAACAAATGAGAGGATCATGGAAGCTGATCCTCTTACAACTACACCAGAAATTACTCAAGAACTCAGTGTCAACCACTCTATAGTCATTTGGCATCTAAAACTGGGGAGGTGAAAAAGCTCGGTAAGTGGGTACGCCTCATGAGCTGACTGCAAATCCAAAAAAATCACCATTTTGAAGTGTTGTCTTCTTTTATTCTATGCAACAACAATGAACCGTTTCTCAATCAGGCTGTGACGTGCAATGAAAAGTGAATTTTATACAACATCCAGTGACAACCAGCTCAGTGGTTGGACCGAGAAGAGGTTCCAAGGCATTTCCCAAAGCCAAACTTGCACACACACACACTCACACACACACACACGCACAGGTCATGGCCATTGTTTGGTGGTCTGCTGCTGGTCTGATCTGATTCACTACAGCTTTCTGAATCCTAGCATAACCATTACACCCAAGGAGTATGCTCAGCAAATCAAGAGATGAATTGAAAACTGCAAAACAGAACGGCCCAATTCTTTTCGGCAACTGCATGTCACACAACTGGTGCCTCAAAAGTTGAATGAATTTGGCTACAAAGTTTTGCCATAATCATCTGCCATAATGACCTGACCTCTTGCCAGCTGACTACCACTTCTTCAAGCATCTTGACAACTTTTTGCAGGGATAATGCTTCCACAACCAGCAGGATGTACCCGAAGCATGGATTTTTAAGCTACAGGAATAAAGTTATTTCTCCCTGGAAAAATTGTGTTGATTGTAATTATTCTGCTTTTGATTAATAAATATGTGTTTGAGCCTAGTTATTGACGATTTTAAATTCAGAGTCTGAAACCGTAATTACTTTGGCACCAGCATAATATTATTTGTGTAAAAAGTAACATAAACCTATTGCTGCACGGTACCATATAGCCTATTGTGTTAGTTGAGTACATAGGCTAACTTTGTTGGACTTATGAATAAATGGGACTTACAACGTGCACTTGGACCAAACTTGTTCACACGTAGGGGATTATTTTAATAGATAATTACACATATCGTGGTGCCTCTGCATGGCCCAAAGAACCAAAAACATTCACCATCTGATCCTATATAGAAGAAATGGGTGACTCCTGGTCTAGAGGAAGAAAAGAGTTAACTATTAGGCCAAGTTCTTTTTGTAGATTTCATGAAAAGTTCCAAGCAAATATGGCAGGTGAAATAGTTTCTATATACCAACATGAAACTGAGACAACAATGCAGGAAGGTCAACTTCATTACCTAGCCACCTTGACAGCACCTTTAAATGTCATCAATCAGTATGTGCCTTGCATGACTTGCAAGGGTTCATTATAAATTACAGTACACGAGCCCGACACGATCCAGGGACTGTAACAGGACGCTGGTGATGTAATGTGATAAAGGAGACTTCTCTGCACAACGCTGTATGGCACAGAGCTGGAGAATTTCCAAGAACTTCAATTTCCAGAATGCCACCTTTGACTATTCAAGATAATTCCACCAAAGTACCAGGCAACCTTGAAGAAAACTTTATCTTTTCTAGAAATGCCTGTCATTTAGGTGTCATCCCCCCAAAATATAAATTTGAAGCTATTTTTTTTCCAATGAGACAGACTAAATCCAGGATGTAGATTTTCCAATTAGACTCTTTTTAAACATCTGTTGGTAGGCTGCATTTAACATTAGTTATTTGAGCAAAGCACAATTTGATTAGACTGTCTGAAACCAAGCCAAAGTCTGCAAAATAATAGCTCAATTAAATTCTGTTTTGCTTTCATTTGTCTTAGATTTTCCTGAGTGTGATACTGTTGCAAATAATCAAGTAAACCAATTCCTTTCAAAATGAGAGATTTAGGTATATTTTCCATCATCCCTCCACGTTTATTACATAATTGATTCCATCTTCGCTATGCTTCATTGAACTTCATCTTGATACCAAATACATTTCTGTGTTTTGCCTTTAGTCTCCTTTAATTTTCTATACTTAGGAATTAAAGTTCTATGCCATTAATATCATACCTTAAACAGATTAGTAACTGTATAGAGGCAAGCATAGAACATTAAGGGCAGTCAAACAGCACTGCAGGAGTTTTGTGATTTTCACTCCTTACTTGGCAAGATTCATTTCATCGACCCAATGGAAGATTTAGGCATAACTGACATTGCTGCTAAGTTGCTTCAGTCGTGTCCGACTCTGCAACTCCAGAGATGGCAGCCCACCAGGCTCCCCCGTCTCTGAGATTCTCCAGGCAAGAACACTGGAGTGGGTTGCCATTTCCTTCTCCAATGCATGAAAGTGAAAAGTCAAAGTGAAGTTGCTCAGTCGTGTCTGACTCCTAGCGACCCCATGGACTGCAGCCTACCAGGCTCCTCCATCCATGGGATTTTCCAGGCAAGAGTACTGGAGTGGGGTGCCATTGCCTTCTCCATAACTGACATTTGTTTCTTTTAAATGCTGTGTTTATGGTCTTGAAATGTTCCTAGAGGTTTATGAACTTGAGACCAGTCTGCAACCTCTTCAACTAAAGCAGTATCAATTTTCCTTTCTTCTTGGTTTAGATGTTTCACTCATTTATTAACTCATCACTCACCCAATCACTAACTCAGAGGGAAGAAATATCTTTGAATTGCCTATTTTGTGCCAGGCAGAGTGCAGAATGCCACAGCTTCAAGATACAAGACTAGGCACTGTCTCCTTGGCTGTTAAGACAAAAGAGCATGAATTCACATACAATTCTGGGAAAACTAGGGTAAGAGAGACCAGGATGGATTTTCAGAACAGCGTGGCTCTCATTTATGCCAAAGTGGATGCATTTAGAAAAATAACGCTCCGTCAAGAAATAACGATAACAATAGCAGCAGAGATGATGAGAATACCTAATATTTGAGTATTTGTTGTGTACTCTGTACTGTTTTCCTGGAGAAGAAAATGGCACCCCACTCCAGTATTCTTGCCTGGAGAATCCCATGGACGGAGGAGCCTGGTAGGCTACAGTCCACTGGGTCGCAAAGAGTCGGACACGACTTCCACTTTCACTTTCTGTACTGTTTTAGGCCATTTATAATGTAGTAACTCAATTAATCTTCATAACTCCACAGGTCAGGCATGTGGTCATCCCCATGTTACAGATGGGAAGTCTGATGTCTTTCCATCGTGTCTGGTTAACCACAACTGACTACCAGCCAAAGGATAGCCTCTGTTGCACTGCTAAAATGTATATCTGAAAAGGGACTATTTTAACTGAATTCAAATATAATTTGAAGTTTAACAGGTATTCATTTTCCCTTTAAAAGG
Organism: Neotragus pygmaeus; assembly: GCA_006410875.1. Lineage (NCBI taxonomy): Eukaryota > Metazoa > Chordata > Mammalia > Artiodactyla > Bovidae > Neotragus > Neotragus pygmaeus. Next base: position 166,551 of record SJYV01048420.1, on the reverse strand, counting down.
AGTTTATATAATTATGAGAAGAGCTAACTTTTCTGAGAATTTACTATGTCCCAAGCACTGTGCAAGCACTTTTCATGCATTAATCATTTAATCTCCACAACTGCCTTCAGGTAGGTGAGGTAATCAGTCACATTCTCTAGATGAGAAAACGGAAATACAGAGAGGTTAAGCTACTTTTCCAAGGTCACACAGCAGTAAGGGTAGTGCTAGGGCTTCAGCCTGGGAGCCTGACACCGGAGATCATACTATTAATCATTCTGTGCCTCCTCTCACCATATTCTGAAACACAAATCTCTGTAACTCTCAACCACCCAGCAGCTGAGCTTATATGATGACCCAGTGTTCAAGATCCTGTGTCTTTCAAGACAAATCACAGTTCATTTTTGACCACAAAGAAGTAGAGGTTCAGGATAAGAACACAGTTGGCGCCAACTCAGATAAGCATATGAGGAAAACACAAAGAGCATGTTTAATTTTAGATAATATTTCAGTAGTTGCCCCAGGATCTATTAGATGTTACAGAAACAAATAATCCCAGGTCTTTCTCTACTCTGCTATGTGATCAGCACAGACTATGTCGATAAGTGATCCTTGGCAGGTAAAGGAACACATACCATTCTTCCCAACTCCAGTGCCCATGGCAGACACGTCTAATCAATCACAGTGATCCTACAAAGGCCAAGGTGGTTTAAGAATCTTTCAAACAGCATTCTAAGCAGAGCCACTTCAGATCTACATGAACCAAAACCTCTGAGCTCTGTCTGTTCTATGTGGTTTAAACTCTTAATTTTACTTCTAGAATAAATAACAGTTCCATTACACTATCAAATAAAGAACAAACCAGATATAGTTTTACCGATGTCTTATTACAGACAGCTTCATTAGGTTTGATAGAGCAGCTCTTCGGTGTGCAGACAAGGGAGTAACTGACTGCGGCTCCTTCATTGAGAGAAGACGGGAAGCAACCCACTAGGCCACAGCAACAGATATCAATGAAAAAGAATCATGGGGTGACATAGACAGAATTTAGATATGGGAAGACATGGCATATCAAATAGCTGTTAATTTCCTCCTGAAGAAAGCAGAGATATAATTCTCTTGGACTTCAACACAATTTAATCACTAGGGCCTTCTGCCTAACTGGCAGGGGTTAGAACAAGCCATATTTGGAATCCTGGATTTGGAGGACTTAGACACACTGTCAGATAGACTGTGCTTACGACCATCTCCTAACAGACGGAACTGTGGCTCTGAACCCACCCCCAACCCGCTCCAGTAAGAGGACTCCAACCTCCTCCTCAGGTCATCTGATTTAATCCCAGACTAGACAACTAAGAAACCAGAAGAAGGTGAAAAGTGTGGACTGTGTATGAAAGTTAAGAGTGGATCACTGAAAGCTCTTGAGGAACAGAATAACATGGCATTGTGGGAAAAGCTGAAAGCAGCAGGCAGGCGAAGAGATCCTCACCAAGACCAGAAGATGCTCTGAGGGTGGGGAGTAGGATAAATGACTGTTTTTTTGCCAAGAGCTAATAAGCATATCCTTCCTGAAGGTCTGAACTCTGGAACGAAGCAGGGGAAACACAGAGAAAGGAATGGACACAATATGCCAAGTGGAAGGAAAAATGGCAGCTCTGATAACGTGGTGAGGATGAGGGAAATTATTAGGTCGATGATGATGCATGAGTCTGACTAATAGGGCCTGGCAACAAAAATGATCAGTCAGATTAGAGGTGACTTAAATGGCTGTGAGGGTGAGCTAAGAGAGAGCCATGGACAGGCAGCTGGGAGGGGTACAAACAGGTGTGGAGCCATGTGTCCAGAGGTACAAGAATAAGCAAACAGACAGAGGCACTACTGGAGACCATCCAAGGAACTGACCTTCGGAAAAGGAATGAACTTGGGTTCCAGAAGAGAAGCGCGGACAAAAAGAAGATGGGATGGGGACCAGGGGGCGCTGAACTAAAGAGGTTTAGAAGGTAATTTCCAGGAACAAGAGTCAGCCAGAGGACCACAGGTTACTAAGTCAGACAAGTCGAGGTAAGGATGGAAACACAGCCCCTGCAATTGGTGACAATCACATTCAAGACAATGAGCAGAAAAGCCAGATTTGGGGGACGTTAGGAAGGAGAGTGACTGAAAAAAAAAAAGTTGGAAACAGCAGACAGAATATTCAGGTTCTAAAAGCTTGGTAGCAAAAGAAGGCGCTAGAGGAGAACAGCTAGGAAGGATTGAGTCATCCACAGTTTTTGAGTTACCCGTTTAAAAATCCACATTTTACCACGAACACCGATAAATGCTAGGCTCTGTCTGTTTGAATGTTTACCGAATTTCCTCAATGGGATGTAACATAAAAGGACAAGGGCTGGCAGCTCTTGCCCAATTGTGTCCTGGCAGCTTTAAGTTCTACTACTTAAGTAGTTAAAAATCTGTTCTTTTGATGAAGGGGGAAAAGTTATGAATAGAAGTCAGCAGCCCTAGACCCTTTAGAAATGACGAGTATTCAGCCTCTGTAATTTACTGGGCAATAATTTCTAACTCAAACAATTCCAATGGCAAGGCAGCTCAAGTCCACCCAAAGTTCAAAATGGGATATGTTCTCTTTAAAATTTTGAGAGCGACTAAATATGACAACCATCTGATGTATGAAAATTATTCACAACCAAAAACAGACAGTCTGGAAATAGCCAGGATGACTTCATTTAGACAGAATTACCCAAATCTGTTTCTAATATACACAGTACACATAATAAATTTTTACAATATGACAAGGAAAACAAACTTAATAAAAGTTCCCGATCTTTTGTTACACAAGCATGCTATATCCATGCTATGTTTATAATAGTTTGCTCATGATATCACAGCTCAGTAACAAAGGCCCAAGCAATACAAAAACAGTTACTAGGCATGACATCAACTCACAACTACCGTAATTACATCGGTACACAAATTTCCCAAACTGTACATTTTCCAAACTGCTTCTCAATTTCAACGGCTGCCTTTAGACCATTCCTTGCAGGGTTGTCTGCAGGCTTTGAGTAATACCCGTCTTTCTTCTCTTTCCCAAGCGTCATTTCCCTTTAGAAAGTGCATATTTCAATTACAAGCACTATTTTTCAAATATGCCCATAAACATATGTCCAAATTAGGAGACGGTGTGGTCTAGTGGTTAGTGACAAGCATCAGCAACTCTGATTTCATTCCATTCATTGTTTCTGCTTGTGAGGCCGAGGCTTTCCTCCAAGGAGAGAAGGGAGAATGACATGGAGAGAAGCAGAATCTGGAGGTAGGCTGTTTGAACTAGTATCTCAGCTCTCTCACTGTCAACTGTTGGCCCCGGGCAAGTTCATTTCTCTCTGTCCTACTTTTTTCTTCTGTAAAATGGGAATAATCATAGAATCTACCCTCATCCGGTCATTGTTTAGTAGGTGGCTCCTGGGAAGTACAATCTTAAGTTTTGTTTTTTAAAAAAATATTATTACTGTTGTATTTCTGGGACTCAGTTTCCTGTTTGAAAACCTGGCTTCAATTACTCTGAACCACGGTGAATTGCATAATTTTTCTAATGTTAGGGCAAGACTTTCCTCTAGGTCCTGTTATCTGGATAATGAGGTTCAAGAACCCAAGTTTGAATGAATGAATGAAACCCAAAGATTGTGTAATACCCAACAGTTACAGAAGTACAAAATATTATCCTGTGGAAAGTGGTTTTCACCCCCCTTCTCTAACTGCTCGCTTTCATGTTCCTACAGCGAATGCTGATAAATACCTCCAACTCAATTGAAATAAGAAGCATAGGGGAAAACAGATATTGCCTTATGATTTCAGAAGCCTGTTTCTCTAAGGACCAGACTTTTCTGGCCCATCCCTTGTGCACGACCTCTGTCTCCCTGGGTTGCATGGTCAGCTGGCTTTCCTGACCGGGCAGGGCGCCAGGGGAGCTCGACTACCCCCATTGTCACTTCTGGTCCGTGGTGCTTGCACCAAATGCTGTTATTCTAGGCTTCAGGAAATTTTCTAACCACTGGACAGGGTCCAATGCTGTGTGCTAATGAGTTTCAGATTGGAGGACTTCACTGTTCATGTGTCAGAAAAGTGTCATGGTTTCTGGTGAGGTGGGGGCAGGGAAGAAAAGACACACACAAAAAAGGAAGAAAAAACAGTAGTTAAAAAATGCTGGCTACTCAAATTGACAGGGAACGTGACCTCTGCACTTCATCAGAAATTCCTGCAGACTTACAAAATAAAGGAGTTTGCTTTTATCACACACTGTGAGGCTCATATGGAAAAATGGAAAACACTACATCACTTGACCTCAGTATGGCCCCTTTCAACCACAGACGAATATTGTGTACAAAATTTCTAAATCAACTTAAGATGTTCCAAAAAAAAAAAAAGCTTTAATTTTCTGCATTAGACTTGATGATTACTATTTTGGTTCTTGAGATTTTGCTTAGAAGGTTCACACAGGAAAAGGACTCATAATTCCAGGAAGAGAATTTTCTCACTTCGGGAATATTCATGGTCTGGCCTCTGCTGGGTGGGCACATCACGGTCTACACTTCCCTAGACTCCTTGGAAAATAATGAGCCAGCCTCACTTACCCCAGGCTTGAAAGTCACCCAAGACTGAATCATGATTATTTGCTTACATTAACAGAACATTAAAACCAATTTTAAACAACTTAAGGAAACTCAAGCCATCTTTGCTTGGAGATTCACTTCTCTGGGAAGTTTTCTTTCCCGCATCATGGCAACCATCAGGCTTGATATCAAGATTCTCACCATCCCATCACAGTCTACCAAAGAAGATGCCCTTCTTAGGACAGTTTACCTCACAAGCCTTTTTTTTTTTTAAAAAATAAGATTACATTTCAATTTTTTTTTTGCCACGGTCAGTACCAGTGACTTTAAAAATCCAATCCTTTCACATCCTCCAACTGTCATCAACATTTTTTTCAGACGATGTCAATANGATGTACTCTGAATATAAGTTAAATAAGCAGGTGACAATATACAGCCTTGACGTACTCCTTTCCTGATTTGGAACCAGTCTGTTGTTCCATATTCAGTTCTAACTTTTTCTTCTTGACCTGCATACAGATTTCTCAGGAGGCAGATAAGGTGGCCTGGTATTCCCATCTCTTTAACAATTTTCCACAGTTTGTTGTTATCCACATAGTCAAAGGCTTTGGCGTAGTCAATAAAGCAGAAGTAGATGTTTTTCTGGAATTCTCTTGCTTTTTCTATGATCCAAAGGATGCTGGCAATTTGATCTCTGGTTCCTCTGATTTTCCTAATCCCAGTTATAGGATCCAAATCCCAGTTCAGTCACTTACTAGTTGCATGATTTAAGCAAATTATATAACCTCTCAGAGCCTCATTGTGAAACTGAAGTTAAAATGTCCATCTTTTGCAGTTCTGAAGATTAAATGAGAGAATGACTATAAAATGTCTGGCATATGATAAATATTCAATAAATGTTAGCAACATGTGTTTTGTTTCTCCAACTTCTTCCTCCTCAATACCTTTTCTGAAGTCAAGTCTGATACTCTGTGTGTCAGGTAATGTTTGAGAACTTTTAAGCAAATTATTGAAAAAATTTTTTCTTTGAAGGGGAGGATGATGAGGATAAAGTAAACCCAACTTCTGAGTTCTATACCTGCTATTTGTGCAAAGTTAGTTCAAACCACCAATGAAATCTGGATGCCAGGAGTGGAGTCCCAACTTCAAGTCCATCCACCAGGTCTGAAAACCCTACTTCATCTGATTAAATTATCTGCCAAGCAGCTCTGTCTCTGCTGAGAATCTCTGCTTTACTTATGAAAAGCTGCAAATCAAACAACAGAGCTGTCCAGGGAACTGAAAATTTAGCTCTTTAAACATTTCCTCCTATAAATAAATATAAATGGTTGCTTTCCTCTAGAGAAAATTTGTATCCCTCTGATCTCTGAAGGATTGGAGAAGGTGCCAAGAGGATCGCACATTTTCTGGTGAACATTCCCAATCACCTTAATCTCTTCACTGACAATCTTCTGATCTGACAGAAATAGAGGTTATTGTGTCCCTCAGTTTATAAAGTATTAGGGGGAGGGGGAGTAGATCAGAGAGAAAAACAGAACACAAAAATCATCAGGGAGATGGAGGAGCAGGGAGAATTACTTTTAATACAGCTGCATAATCCATAATTCAGCAAGCTTTTCATTTCTCTTATCTTCTTAAAAAAAACATGAAATTAAGTTCTAAGCAAAGTGCATAATTTATAAGTCTCTGTGCTGATTATTCCCAAATCCCCATGCCTAGCCCTGACTTCTTACATGAGTTCTAGTCTCATATTTCCAATTTCCTTCAGAATGTTGCTGCCCTGAGTGAGCTCTCATCTCAGCTCCCCATGTGCCGAAAGAACTCAACTCATCCTCCAAAATTTCTTTTCTTTCCCAATTCTTCTTTCCTATCATATGAATCATTGTTATTCTAATCTTACTGGCAAAAAGCTCTAAAAAAAATTGGATTCCCCCCTCTTGCCTCTGACACCTAAATCTGTTAAGTTTTTCTGGACTCATCCTTTTCTCCACCATCCCACTTTCAAAATATTTCCCCACCTTCCACTCCAGAATACTGACTCTAGTCTTTGCAATACTAATACAGACTGTAAATTCTTACCAATTTCATTTTCCTAAAATGCTATTCATATCAGACCAATAGGCAGCCTATTTCTTGCTATGAAGAAGTTAAACATTCTTGCTTGCTCTCCAGGGCTCTCCTATCATGACCTGATCCCATCTTGTTCTTTCCAACACATCTCTTCTCCAAATGGAAAGGTTCCAGCAGAGCATGACATTCATATTAGGTAATCCAGGAGAGCTGGCTGAGTTAACCAAACTGAATTGAGCAGCCCTCACTCCAAGCTCCATCTTCTATTCTTCCCACCTAGAATGGTCTCCTTCATCCTGACTATCCAGAACCCACTCATCTCCAGGAGCCATCAAGCCTCAGCTCCATCAAGTCTCAACTCACTAACTCCCTACTCACTGTTCTTTGCCCCAAGACCCTTAGCTTTTACAATACATTCAAGCATTGAATCTCCAACTTTTGACTCCAAGTCCCATATTTTTGGTTTTTCTTATTAGGATATGTTATTTAAAGTCAGGGATCACGTTTTATAATTACTGTCTTTTACCCTATAGAACTTTACAAAGTTCTAAATACACAAGTTTCTATTAATAATTGTTGAATGGAGAACAAAGTCAAGGAAAAAGTCAATAAGCCATTAAGAAGTATATACCATGTTAATGGATTAGAAGAATTAATATTGATAAAATGACCATACTACCCAAGGCAATACACCTATCAAAATATCAATGGCATTTTTCACATATCTAAAAAAATTTTTTTTAATGCATGGAAAAATAAAAGAACTCTATAATTACTAAAATGATCTTGAGAAAGATCAGAGTTGGAGGCATCATGCTTCCCAACTACAAAGCTACAGTAATCAAAACACTATGGTACTGGCACAAAATAGACACATCAATCAATGGAAGAGAATAGAGAACCTAGAAACAAATCCACACATTTAACAGTCAACTAATCTAGGACAAAGGAAGCAAAAATATACAATAAATGAAGTGTTATCTGTAAAAGTTTTGAGTCACTATGTTGTACCCCTTAAATTAGTAAAATATTGTAAATCAACTATACCTCAATTTTTAAAAAATTAAATGTGAGTGAATAAACTTGTAAGACACACACTGTTTTCACTGGGGTATGGGTAATTAAAGATGGAAAGGATCTGTTTAAGTAGTCCTCTTAATATAGCATATTAAATGTACCATACCTCCTATCCTTCACACTGAGATAGATGAATCAAGTAGTCCCTTATTTCCCAATTTTGCCCCTAATATAAACCCTATCCAAATAAGGAAGAAGTTCAGCTTTTAATACATGAAGGTAGGTAAATAATAAGTATTGATCAAGCTAGTTATCTATCTGTCTGTCTATCTATCTAGCTTCTTATCTATCACCTCTGTCCACACAGCTGGTCACTAATAGAACAAAAAACCAGAACAGAGTATCTTGGATATATTCTGCATATTCAGAAAAGCATCCAAAAAACTTGGGTTTTCCTTTGGGGTAGAAATGAAAACAAATTTATTTAATCTTATAGTTTCTAGGCATATTAGTTAGCAGTAAACAACACTTATAATCTGCTAGTTACCAATCTCATAAGAATCAAAGAAGGTTATCTTTTCCTACCACTGCTCTGTGAAATTCTAATTAAGCCTGCAACTGTTTATAGAAATAGGATTTTCCCAGTGTCACTTCAAAACCAGCCCTGGAAATAGGTTAGAATCACATAATTTTAACAGGAAAGGAATAGTAGAAATTAGAATTCATTTATTTCACATGACTGAAACTAAGACTGAAAAAGTTTCGGTGATTTGCCTAGGTTCAAACAGGACAAGTCAGCACATCCTAAGATGAAAACCTAACCCCATAACTCCTGGTCCAAAACTCTTCCCTCCTTCTACTGCTTCAACTTACAAAGGTTTTCAAACTTCATAGTTAAGAACTTTTTCTGCTATGAAAGTAAAGGATCTTACAATGAATATCTTAAAGAGTTTAAAAATAATCTTCATGACTTAATTAAAATTATTTGACATTAAACATAAATAAAGAAAAGACTTGCTGGATCCATATGCAACTCTTAGGAAATGCACAATGCGCTGGCTCTGATTTTCAGATGACTTTAGTTCTTTGAGCAAACAGACTGTTTTAGTCTACAACATTTCAAGATTTCTTTTGGGTCCTTTGCTTAATTGTATTTTATACAGGATAAACTCTAATTTTGAATATAGCTAAATTTCAGCAAAGATGATATAGAAAGAAAGACACAAAAATGTTAGGGGATGCTTTTATTAATAAAACAATAATAATACTAAAATAGAAGATAACAAATAATATTTTCAACCCTTTAACCATGTGGCAGGTGCTACACTAAACTTTTTAAAATTATCTCATTTACCTCCCATGCTGCTGCTGCTGCTAAGTCACTTCAGTTGTGTCCGACTCTGTGCGACCCCATAGACAGCAGCCCACCAGGCTCCTCCATCCCTGGGATTCTCCAGGCAAGAACACTGGAGTGGGTTGCCATTTCCTTCTCCAATGCATGAAGTGAAAGTGAAGTCACTCCCATAAGAACCCTATAAAGCAAGTGTTATAATCTCTGTTACTTCATAATCTCTATTCTATAGATAAGACTTCCAAGAGCATAAAGTAAATTGTTGTCTTATTATTTTATGAACTTTTATATAATAAGTTCTGGAATTGAGTACCAGATCCAGAATTAAGTTCAGATTCCATTTTCTTAACACACTGAAATACTGTGTCATTTCAGAAGTGAATGGGTTAACTAACATTCTTTAAAAAAAGAAAAAAAAAACACCTTTCAGAGCCTACCCTCTGAAAGAGATACTGCTGCTTCTGATGATAATTGAGTATGAGGTAGACTACAGAATGACACTCCAGGCTGAAGGATTATACTTCTATCAGGAATTACACAGCTGGAGCAAGATAATTCTCCCTGCTTCTGTTTTAACAATAAAATGTCTTTAGTAAAATGGGAATAAGTGATTCAAGTAAAAATGCATATACATAATATTTTTCATTTAATCAAAGAACAGGCCATGTGGATTGTGGATCTTTCCCTGGGATGCTACCAAACCACACCACACAGATATAAAAAACCCAAACACAATTTTGGGTCACAAAATACTTTCTTGATGTTATCAAGCATTCTCATTACCTACCAGGAATCACTTACGACTTCATTCTCTTCTGATTTTTCAGAATGCTTTTTCAAAATATTTTCTGTTTTCTGAAATGTAAACATCACAGCTTATATACTGCTTCCTTAAAAATGTTTATGATTCTCATAGGCCAGAATCTCCACGTAAATTAGACGTAAATCTAAACGGTTTCTAAATATTTAAGAACATAAAAAATCCTTATCCATCCTACTGTCATTTTAAGCTATTTGACATTTATTGTTCTGAAGAGAAAGGTCAGATGTATCAAATCTGCATTTGTACTTCTTGACATTTTTCTTTAACTACAGTTTTCCAAACTATGGTATTAAGAAAGAAAGAAAGAAAAAAAGGAAGAAAGAAGGAAGGGGGAAGGGGGGGGATAGGGAGAGCTGAAGGAGGGGACTAGAAGGGAAGGAAAGAGGGAAGGGGGGAAGGGGAAACAACTTCCCTTGTAGCACATTTCCAGCCTTAGCTGCCCACTGTGACACATGGGTTTTCAGTGCTTTCCTCCTCAGCTGCATTTGTCAAGCAGACATGTGTGGGTACAGAGAGGCTGGAGCATGAAAGGAAAGGCAGGATCTGTGGAATGGAAGGGGACGCATGGTTTCATGATCTATTCAGCATGACCTTTGCTCATACTTCATGGAATGGATTGAGACCATCTGGCCCCACTCCTGGGCTCTTCATCCTTCATCTCTGCATAGCCCTCTGCATATCTGTCTTCTCTCTGGTCACCCCGGTCTGTGGTTCTGCCCATTCCTACCTCTAAGCCGCAATAACACAAGGATTCCTAGTTAATTGCTTCAACGTGTTCCACAATGGTCAGATCACAGCAGAAGTTGTCTTCCTTTGAAGGAGACCCCTTTAAAGGAGAAGATGTTAGGAGTAAATAAGCAAACACAGTGAGCACTCCAAAACCCAGTTTATGAAGAAGGCTGACAAGGGAAGTGATGTATGGTTCCTTCATAGCACTCATCATCATTTCTTAATTTATGCATTTGTTACTCTGCATACTTAAAATGCTTCCCTCTAGTCTACAAACCCCATGAGGCCAGAGCCCTGGTCTGTTTTATTCATTGCTGTCTATGCGGTACCTAGCACAGTGTTTGATATTCTGAAGCTGCTCAATAATTATTTATTGAATTAACAACTGTTAAAAAAAAGAAACATAAGGTGAGAAAAAGGAAAAGAAAGAAAAGAAGGAGGAGACAAAGGAAATTATCCAGCATATGTAGGATAACTGACTGACGTAAAGGGCCCTCATACTGGGGAAAGAATAACAGTCATCAAGTAGAATGATGGACAAGAATTAAACTGGCGAGGACTTAAATACCAGATCCTTCTCTCCTTAGCTGTGTGATCTTTGCCAGTAACTTTAATCTCTCTGAGTCTTAGTTTTTTGAAAATAGGAATAATAATATAATCAACCTTGTAATAGTGAGGACTAAATATTGTAAGCTGTGAAAATTGTTCAATGGTAGCTATTACCATTAGTATTAAGTTACACAGGAGTGGAATCTAGCCATTATTAAATATTTTTTCAACATATCTGTCCAGAAAAAATAGGGCAGCCTCATAAAACAGTGATTCCCCATCTTCCAGAAATATTTTAAAAGATGAGATTGCAGGAACACTATCAAAGAATAGACTTCAGGAGCAGACAAAGCCTGAGTGGAGTGGCATCTGAGGCCTGTATAAGAGGCTGAAATGCCTAGGTTGAGTGGTCTTGCTACAAAATTATTCCTTGTTTCTGGTACCTGAAATCTCCCTTCTCTTTAGCTTTTACCCTTCTGATTTTCAACATAAAGAAGGTTCATTCATCTTTATACACTTTTTCTTCATTCTGCTCAACCTTTTAGCATCACAGATATCTCAGTCTCTCTCTCTTCCCTTTTTCCTTTCACAGATGATAGACTTCTTGAACTACTAAGTAAGCACATTGTGGTCTGATTTAACACTACCCTTAAACTTTCTTGTGCAAATGCCTGCTTTCCAGAAAGCTCTTGGCCAAACCTAATGACCTTTCCAGTCCATCTGTGGTATATCTTCCTCCTTCAGTTTCCATCACACCGCTGGATCCAGTAGCCTCTCCTCCTTCTTGTAAGAAAGTTCCCTGGGATGACATCATTGACTCCATTCCACCTCCTAATTATGAACTTTCTTAAATCTTAGGTGTGACCTTCCTTCCATACAAATAGCTCCCATATCCATATCTCCTGCCTGGACCTCTCACCTGTTCCTTCTTCTACTCTATATCTTCATGTGCATACAAGATAACCTGATCCTCAGATGGATGCCCACTACAACTAATATCATGCCAGTCACTCTCTCCTAGATCAGATCCTCATTCCAACTGACTGCTTTATCAGCAACACTACCAGTCTACAGGGTCCCTGGCCCAAAACCTTAGACCTTTGACTTCTTGCTTTTTGTTCCCTTATATCTGGGCATCTCTCAGTCCCCAACTCCTGAGCCAGGGTACAGCCTCTCAGGGCTCAAATCCAACTACTAGATCTCCCTGTGGTCCATGCCTGAAATGCATGGCCAAACTACATTTTCTAAAGAATCTGCAGTCAACAGGCAATCAATATGCATCACCCCTACTCACGAATTAAACACTTTCTGATTCTTCAACATCAAATGTAAATTCCTGACTCAATAAGCCAGCCCCATCTCTAATTCAGAGTATCTGACTCAGCACCCATCCTCTCAACTCCCAATATTCCTTGGACTTTTCTGTTCTGGCTAGTCCTACTTTCTCACACACACACACACACACACACACACACACAGAATCAGTCTGTCTCTCTTTCTCTCTCTAACCAGTTGTTTTTCCTCTGGGCATTATTTTGTGTCAGAAAATCAGGAAGGTCCCATCTTCCCAACTTGAAAGTCCTTTGCTATTCTCTTTTCCAAGTCTAATTATTTACTCACTCTGCTGAGTGCTTAGTTGCTAAGTCATGTCTGACTATTTGAGACCCCATGGACTGTAACCTGCCAGGCTCCTCTGTGTGTAGGATTATACTGGCAAGAATACTGGAGTGGGTGGCCATTTCCTCCTCCAGGGGTTCTACCCAACTCAGGGATAGAACCCACGTCTCCTGCAGCTTCTGCATTAGCAAGCAGATTATCACTGAGCAGTTTTCACTGGGAAGCACTGAGAAGCCCTGTATTCACTCTAAGACGTCTCAAATCACCTCCTTCTGGACTATTTTCTAACTCACTTCTATTGTAGTCCCAAAAGAAAACCACCATTTTCAGCAGATATCCTTTGCCTTTACCTCCTGCCAAAAGGTAATAAGCTTATTCTTTCTAAAATTTCAGAAATATAATTTCCTGTCTCAGAGGAACTTCACCACTTCCATCATACAATGAACAACTGGAGCTCATCTGACTTTAAAGGAATGGTTTTTGAGATCTGGAGGTTCAGAATGAACCTGCTCCCAATCACCCCGGCAGGAAGTGACTTCTCCAAGCCTCCAGTGAACCACTACAACCATTTGCATCATTTGTTCACCGTTTGAGTGCTACCTCTCACTGGAGTTATTTAATAGCATGCCTTGTCTGCCTTTTCCCCTCAACTCATTGTGAACTCCCTTGGAGAAAGAGATTGTATTTCATTCAACTCGGTAAGTGCTCAATAAAAACCAAACCAATAAATAGCATTTCCTCAAGCAAAAGTCCAAATTTACAGATATCCAAAAAAGAATCCCTCTGTCTGATTTCACTTTGGTGAGCTCTCTCATAAATACATATATGGTGTCTCTAGAGACAAGCCATTATGACTCTGATCTCCAAATTCATCACAGACTCCCAGCCATGACTGAGTACTAAACAAGCACTGTTGTCTAGCCTTTCAAGACTAGCCTTTCTGTCATAAAAAGCAATAAAATTAGACAAAATATATGAAAAAACTATTTTTCTTGGATACTCAGTAGCAAAGAATTATAATCTTTGAGAGAAGGAAAATAAAATGTGGGAGGTCTTAGCATTGCCCTGATTTTCTGCCTGGAGGAATTTACTACACTCTGAAACAGGAAGTGAATTGAAGTATTAGTCATTCAGTCATGTCTGACTCTTTGCAACCTCACAGACTATACCCCACCAGGCTCCTCTGTCCATGGAACTTTCCAGGTAACAATACTAGAATGGGTAGCTATTCCCTTCTCCAGGGGATCTTCCCAACACAGGGATCAAACTTGGGTCTCCTGCATTGCAGGCAGATTCTTCATCATCTGAGTCACCACGGAAGCCCTTGATATAGGAAGGAAGAATCCAAGTAGAAAATGGTGGTCTCACAGGCCTGAGGTAATAGCAGTTTGGGAAAGCTGATGCAGATTGAATTATCAGGGAGCAAACCAGAGAACAGACATCTAGAGAAAGACATAAAACACTCCATAAAACTGCACAGGAGTCCCCTGAGTCTCTGGCTGAGTACTAAGTTGCATTCATAGGATGAGATTACACAAAGCTGGGTAAACAATAGCTAAAGGGAAAAGAACATATGAGGGAACTGCAATCTGAACAACTTCTGCAGCTCACACTGAATTAGAAAATGCTTTGTTGTTGTTGTTCAGCCGTATAGTCCTGTCCAACTCTTTGTGACCACATGAACTGTGGTATGCCAGGCTTCCCTGTCCTTCACTGTCTCCCAGAGTTTGCTCAAACTCGTGTCCTTTGAGTCTACTATGCTCTCCAACAAGCTCATCTTCTCACCCCTTTCTCCTCCTGCCCCCAGCTCAAGGTCTTTTCCAATGAGCCAGCTCTTCGCATCAGGTGATCAAAGTACTGGAGCTTCAGCTTCAGCATCGGTTCTTCCAATGAATATTCAGGACTAGATTTCCTTTAAAATCGACTGGTTTGATCTCCATGCTGTCCAAGGGACTCTCAAGAGTTTTAACCAGCACCACAGTTCGAAAGCATCAATTCTTTTGGCATTCAGCCTTCTTTGTGGTCCAACAATCACATACATACATGACTGCTGGAAAAACCACAGCTTCTCCTTTGTCGGGAAAGTAATCTCCATGCTTTTAAATATGTTATCTAGGCTTTGTCATAGCTTTTCTTCCAAGGAACAACTGTCTTTTCATTTTGTGGTTGCAGTCATCGTCTGCAGTGATTTTGGAGTTCAAGAAAATAAAATCTCTCACTTTCCACTTTTTCCCCATCTATTTGCCATCAAGTGATGGGACCAGATGCCATCATTTTTGTTTTTGGAATGTTGAGTTTTAAGCCAGCTTTTTCCACTCTCCTCTTTCACTTTCATCAAGAGGCTCTTTAGTTCCTGTTTGCTTTCTGCCATTATGGTAGTGTCATCTGCATCTCTGAGGTCATTGATATTTCTCCCAGCAATCTGATTCCAGCTTGTGCTTCATCCAGCCCAACATTTCACATGATGTACTCTGCATATAATGTAAACAATCAGGGTGACAATATACAGCCTTGACATATCCCTTTCCCAATTTTGAACCAGTTCACTGTTCCATGTATGGTTCTAACTGTGGCTTCTTGACCTGCATACAGGTTTCTTAGGACACAGGAAAAGCGGTCTGGTATTCCCATCTCTTGAAGAATTTTCCAGTTTGCTGGAAAATTTGCNCCAATTTTGAACCAGTTCACTGTTCCATGTATGGTTCTAACTGTGGCTTCTTGACCTGCATACAGGTTTCTTAGGACACAGGAAAAGCGGTCTGGTATTCCCATCTCTTGAAGAATTTTCCAGTTTGCTGGAAAATTTGCACGCAGTCAAAGGCATTAGTGTAGTCAATGAGGCAGAAGTAGATGTTTTTCTGGAACTGCTTTGCTTTTTCTATGATCCAGCAGGCATTGGCAATTTGATCTCTGGTTCCTCTGCCTTTTCTAAACCCAGCTCATACATCTGGTACATCTGTTAGTTCTTGGTTCACATAGTTTAAAGCCTAATTTGAAGAGTTTTTAGCATTACCTTGCTAGCATGTGAAATGAGTGCAATTGTGCAGTAGTTTGAACATTCTTTTGCATTGCCTTTCTTTTTGATTGGAATGAAAACTGACCTTTTCCAATCCAGTGGCCACTGCTGAGTTTTTCAAATGTGCTGGCATATTGAATGCAGCATTTTAACAGCATTATCTTTTAAGATTTGAAAGCTCAGCTAGAATTCCATCACCTCCACTAGCTTTGTTCATAGTTATGCTTCCTAAGGCCCACTTGACTTCACACTCCAGGATGTCTGGCTCTAAGTGAGTAATCACACCATTGTGGTTATCCGGGTCATTGAGATCTTTTTTATATTGTTCTGTGTATTTTTGCCACCTCTTCTTAGCATCTTCAGCTTCTGTTAGGTCCATACCATTTCTACCTTTTATTGTGCCCATTTTTGCATGAAATGTTCATGAAATGTAACTAATTTTTTGAAGAGATCTCTAGTCTTTTCCATTCTGTTTCCTCTGTTTCTTTGCATCGTTCACCCTAGAAGGTTTTCTTATCTCTCCTTGCTATTCTTCGGAACTTTGCATTCAGATGGGTATGTGCACCAAGCCACTTCAGTTGTGTCAGACCCTTTGCGACCCCATGGACTGTAGCCTGCCAGGCTCCTTTGTCCACGGGATTCTCCAGGCAAGAATACTGGAGTGGGTTGCCGTTTCCTACGCAGATGAGTGTGTCCTTCCTTTAACCAGAGAGAAGAACCTCACTGTACACTTCAGACTTTCAGTGGAGACCCTAGAAAGATAAACCTTAAGATGAGAACTAACTTAACAGAAGATTAAAGGCTCCTCTAGACTCCTTTAGCAAAGCTTGACAATAATCCTTGAAAGTATCAAATTGACAGGCAAGAAAATTAATTGCCTGGCAAACAAAAGTCAACAGTCTTTAAATGAAGACAACAAAATCTATGCAGTCAACAATGTAATATTTATAATATGCACCATTCAATAAAAAATTATTAGGTATACCGAACAGAAAGAAAATGTGACATTTAACTAAGAGAAAAACTGATCAATAGAAACAGACACAGAAATGACAAAATAATTTAAGTAACAGAAAGAAACTTTAAAAAATTATAAGAGCCAGTGTTTATTGAGTGCTTATTATGTGCAAGGTACTATTGTTTTAATGTTAGGTATTATCTCATTTATTTTCAAAATAGTCCTCTAAGAGAGATAATCTCTTTGTACCATTTTAAGGAAACTAAAGGTTCATAAGCAACTTGCCTATGATCAATCCAGCTTTCAGATATTAAGGCCAAGATATGAACTCAGGAAATCTGATTCTAATGGCTATCCTCTTTTCCATAGTACCAGACTGCCTCAGAAAGAAATTTAAAGCANTAATCTCTTTGTACCATTTTGAGGAAACTAAAGGTTCATAAGCAACTTGCCTATGATCAATCCAGCTTTCAGATATTAAGGCCAAGATATGAACTCAGGAAATCTGATTCTAATGGCTATCCTCTTTTCCATAGTACCAGACTGCCTCAGAAAGAAATTTAAAGCAGCTATTATAAATACATTCAAGGACTTTTTAAAAACATAATGAGGAAAAAAAACACAAATGGGGGTAGATATTCTAGAAAATATAATGTCTAAACTAAAAATATGTTAGATGGGCTGGTTTATTATCAAATTAGACATTGTACAAGAAAAGGGAATGAACTCTAAGACAAGCAAAAAAACTATCCAGACAGAAGTAGAGAGAGAAACAGGGCTGGAAAAAAGTGAACAGACCCTTAATGAAATGTAGGAATACATTAATTGTATAACATAATTATAATTAAATTCTTAGGAAGAGGGAAAAGAAAAAACTACTTGAAAATTTTCCAAATGTGATGAAAAATATAAACCTGCAGAATTGAGAGTCTCTAAGCAAATCTCAAGCAAGAAAAACACAAAGAAACCACAAGATACATTATAATCAAACTGTAGAAATTCCATGATAAACAAAAAATCCTACAGCAACCATGGGATGATGGGAAGGGAAATAAAAGGGGAAACAGAGATAAAAATTTCTCTGAATTCTAATCAGAAACAAGACAAACCATGTAACAACAGAACAATACTAAAGTGCTGTCAACGTAAAAGTATATCCAGTGAAAATCTTCAGAAATAAAAGCAAAATAAAGATACTTTCAGCAAACATAATCTGAGCAAATTTAAATACAAAAGAATGGCACAATATTAAATATTAATGGATGAAATAAAAATACTGTAGATGGAAAGTGATTCAAAAAAGAACAAGGAACTTCGGCAGCCAAGACAGAGTAAGTCCACTAAATCCTATTACCCTGCGGCTGACAACCAAAAACTCTAGACAAAATACAAAAACAACTATCAAGGGACTCTGAAAAATAAATAAAACCAGGAATATTGAGGAAGAAAGTAAAAGGAAAAACTTGGAAAAGCAACTCATAAGGATTCTTGGAGAAATCCTTTCTTTCTGGCCAAAAGGCCAGGTAAAGGGCATTGTGATCCAAAGAACATGTATCTTTGACATTCTTTTTTTCTCTCTCAATTCATGATAAATCCTCAGGAGAGTTAGCTTGCGTGGTGATGTCAACAGCCAAACTCTAATAGAAATCCTATAATAATCGTTATCATTCAGACCAGAAGACTCGGGGTTGGGGGGGCCTGGGGCTCAAGAAGGGACCCCTTCAGGCCTAAGAGTGTGGAGGGAATCCCTCTTTTGCTTATCTTTATTAGCTCTTTGTTTTGCCTGAATGAACCTTAGTAAAAAGAGTTGTGCTGCAGCAGTACAAGAGGGTAAAACTGTGAGTTTAAGGAAAATCTAAAAGAAGAGAGAGATGGAGAACGAAATATGCTAATTCTGTAAAGAAACTGGCCACAGGTTCCAGCTCACCTGTGAGCAGCCCACATGAGGACAGACTTAAAGCAACACAACAAAGGCCTTAAGCGCAAAACTAAGGTTTAAACCATNGAGAGAGATGGAGAAGGAAATATGCTAATTCTGTAAAGAAACTGGCCACAGGTTCCAGCTCACCTGTGAGCAGCCCACATGAGGACAGACTTAAAGCAACACAACAAAGGCCTTAAGCGCAAAACTAAGGTTTAAACCATACTCAAGTCTCAGACCGAAGAACATTTAGCCAAATTTTCCTGAAAACAACCTAAAATTACTCAATATATAAAGAACAACAACAACAAAAAGACAAAGTCTTAAGGAGAAAGATCATCAACGGATGCCAATAACAAGATGATAAGATGCTAAAACTATCAAAGACTTTAAAGAAGCTATTATAACTATGTTCCATGAGTTAAACATACATATCTGAAAAATAGATGGAAAGGTAGTTGTCAGTAAGTAAACAAAAATTTTTAATGGAAAATTTAAACTAAAAAATATATCTAAAATAAAAAATCATCATAAAATGGAGATAACAGAGTAAAGATTCAGTGAACTTAAAGACAGATCATAGAAACTGTCCAATCTGCAGAACTAAAAGAAAGAAATTTAAAAATGAACTGGGCAGAGCCTCAGGAGCATGTGAGACAGTATCAAAAGGTCAAATAGTTGTTCAATTAGAGTACTAGAGAGGAGGAGAAAGATAATGGTGCAAAGGGAAAAATAAAGAAATAATGGCTGAAAACTCCTCAAATATCATGAAAGACATAAACTTATAGATCAAGAATCTCAACAAATCGCAAAGAGGACAGAATCAAATAAAATTTCATGCACAGATTCATCATAATCAAACTTCTGAAAACCAAAGACCAAAGAAAAATCTTTAAAATAGCTACATATAAGGGACAACAATCTAATGACAGAATTCTCACCAGAAACTGCAGAGAGAAGAACAATGAAGATGGAATAAGGACACTCAGATAAGGGAAAATTTTACTAACAGAAATTGTCACCAGAAGACCTGCTCTAAAAGAAATGCAAAAGGGAGCTTTTTAGGTTGATAGAAAATGATAAAATAGGGAAAAGTGGAATTTTAATAAAGATGGGAAAACAAGAGAAATGCTACATATCTGAGTAAATATGACTAGTTTTCTCCTCTTATTTAAAATATGAATAAGTGCTGAAAGAAAAAATTAAAACTGCTGTCTAGAAAGATTCTAAGTTATGTAGATAAAACATATATGACAACTGTAACACTAAGGGAGAGGATAAAAGGACATACATAGTTGTAGAAATTGAAAGTCGCTCAGTCATGTCTGACTCTTTGTGACAGTCCATGAAATTCTCCAGGCCAGAATACTGGAGTGGGTAGCCTTTCCCTTCCCCAGGGGATCTTCCCCACCCAGGGATCAAACTCAGGTTACCCACATTTGCAGGCAGATTCTTTACCAGTTGAGCCACAAGGGAAGCCCAAGAATACTGGAGTGGGTACCCTATTCCTTCTCCAGCTGATCTTCTCCACCCAGGAATCAAACTGGGGTCTCCTGCATTGCAGGCTGATTCTTTACCAAGAACTAAAAAGGCTATCAGGGAAGCCTTACACATAGTTGTAAGCCATCTATATTTTACTTGAAGTATTAAAATGTCAACTCAAAATAAACTGTGAAAGCCCATACATAAATAAAATCCCAAAAGCAAACACTAAAATAATAATATAAAAAGATGTAATGAAGACAAAAATTAAAACAAAAAAACATTCAAATAACTCAAAAGGTGCCAGGAAAGGGATAACAGAAGAACAAAAAACAGAAAGAGAAAATAACAGTAACAAATGATAGACCAAATCCAATCATATCAAACATAACATTAAATAGACGTGTCTAACACACCAAGTAAATGATAGACATTGAGAGACTGAATTTTAAAAAGACACATTATGTCTTTTTAATGTTATGTTTGATATGGTTGGATTTGGTCTACCATTTGTTACTGTTATTTTCTCTTTCTGTTTTTTGTTCTGTTATCCCTTTCCTGCCTCTGAGGGAGAGGGAGAGGGTGGGATGATTTGGGAGAATGGCATTGAAGCATGTGCACTATCATGTAAGAAACGAGGCACCGGTCTATGTTCGATGCAGGATGCAGGATGCTTGGGGCTGGTGCNTTATACAGAGTGAAGTGAGTCAGAAGGAGAAAGATAAACACCATATTCTAACACATATATACAGAATCTAGAAAACTGGTACTGAAGAATTTACTGACAGGGCAGCAGTGGAGAAACAGACATAGAGAATAGACTTAGGGACATGGGGAAGGGGAGGAGAGGGGGAGACATATGGAAAGAGTAACATGGAAACTTAATTACCATATGCAAAATAGATAGCCAGTGGGAATTTGCTGTATGGCTCAGGAAACTCCAACAGGGGCTCTGTATCAACCTAGAAGGGTAGGATGGGGAGGGAGATGGGAGGGAGGTTCAAAAGGAAGGGGATATATGTATACCTATGGCTGCTTTTTAAAAAAAGTAAAAGGACAGAACAGATATACCATGCAAATACTAATCAAAAGAAAGCTGATGGCTATACTTCAAAATATGAATACCATCAGAGATAAAAAGACATTACATAAAATCAAAGAATCAAATTATCATGAATATATGCTGCTGCTGCGGCTAAGTCGCTTCAGTCGTGTCCGACTCTGTGCGACCCCACAGAGAGCAGTCCACCAGGCTCCTCCGTCCCTTGGATTCTCCAGGCAGGAACAATGGAGTGGGTTGCCATTTCCTTCTCCAATGCATGAAAGTGAAAAGTGAGAGTGAAGTCACTCAGTCGTGTCCAGCTCCTAGTGATCCCATGGACTGCAGCCTACCAGGCTCCTCCGTCCATGGGATTTTCCAGGCAAGAGTACTGGAATGGGTAGCCATTGCCTTCTCCACCAATCCTCAATATGCAGGCATCTAATTAGAGCTTCAGATAGAGAAGCAAAACATAATAGAACTGAAAGGAGAAAGAGGCAAACAAAAACCTGGAGACTTTAGCACTCCTCTATTGGCAATACACATAACAAACAGACAATCAAGGATATAAAAGACCAAACAACACTATTAACCAAACTGACCTAACTGACATTGATTGAACATTCCACCTAACAATAACAGAAAATATGTTTTTTGCAAGTGTACATGGAATATTCAGCATGATAGGAGCTATAAAACAAACCTTAACAAATTTTAAATAATTGAAATCAAACTAAGTATGTTCTCAGACCATTTCAGAATTGAACTAGATATCAGTGAAAAATATCCTGAAAATCCTCCAAGTATTCAGAAATAAAACCTACTTATACATAACTACAGGTTAAAGAACTAGAAAATATTTTTAACTGAGTGTAAATGAAGTTTCATTACAATATAATGAAATTTGTACAAGCANCATTTCAGAATTGAACTAGATATCAGTGAAAAATATCCTGAAAATCCTCCAAGTATTCAGAAATAAAACCTACTTATACATAACTACAGGTTAAAGAACTAGAAAATATTTTTAACTGAGTGTAAATGAAGTTTCATTACAATATAATGAAATTTGTACAAGCAGCTTAAGTAATTAATAGGGGGAAATTTTAACATTACATGATTACATTTGAAATACAGAACAAAAAATATTTAATCAATGATCTTAAGAAACTAGAAACAATTAGAGCAAATTAAACCCAAGGCAAACAAAGTGAAAGAAAGACAATAAAATTGAGAGCAGAAATCAGTGAAATTTAAATAAGAAAAATAACAGAAGAAATCAATACCACAAAGGTCATTTCTTTAAAATTCAATGAAATTGGGAAATTGGTATTCTCTACCCAGAATGATGAAAAAGAAAAGAGAAAGATGATGCAAATTACCAGCATCTATAGTAAAAGAAAGGGCCTCACCACTAAGCATACAAACATTAAAAATAAATAAACAAGGGAATATTATGAACAATCTAACTTGTATTAATTCAACAAATTAGATGAACCAAATTCTTTAAGGATACAANAGCATCTATAGTAAAAGAAAGGGCCTCACCACTAAGCATACAAACATTAAAAATAAATAAACAAGGGAATATTATGAACAATCTAACTTGTATTAATTCAACAAATTAGATGAACCAAATTCTTTAAGGATACAAATGACTAAAGTTCACTAAAAAATAAACAGATAATCTGAATAATCCTCTAATTAGTATTAAATAAATATATTTAGTATTTAAAAAACCCTCCAGCAAAGACAACATCAGGCCAAGATGGCATCAGTACCAAATTCTACCAAAAAAAATTCCAGAAAGAAAAACCTACAATTATCTTCCAGGAAAAAAAGAAGAAGTGGGAGCATTTCCCAACTCATTTTATGATCCCAGGATTACCTAGACCCTAAAGTCTGTCAAAGATAGTAAAAGAAAACTATACCAATAACTTTCATGAACATGAAGAAATTCTCACCAGGTATTAGGAAGCAGATCCAACAATATGTAAAAAGTATGATAAGTCATACCCATGTGGGATTTATCCAGGGAACTTAAAGCAAATCCAACATTTGGAAGTTAAATAGTACAGTTCACATTTATCAAAGAAGAAGAAGAAAAACCACATGATCATCTCAATAGATGTTCAGTCTGAGGGAAGCCAGACACCAGGACACAAAGATGTTCCAATAGTCCTGTGGAGAGGACCACCTGGTGAAGAACTGAGACCCCACCAATAGCCAGCATCAAATAGCCAGTCATGTGAGTAAAGCACCTAGTAAGTAAATCCTGCAGTCGTAGTCAAGCTTTCAGATGCCTACAGTTTTGGCTGATAGCTCAGACTCCACGCAAAAATCACCAAGTCAACTGTTCCCAAATTCCTAACTCATAGGAACTATAAAAGATATTTATCATTCTTTTGAACCACTAACTTTTGGGGTGATTTCCTATGCAATGTTAGATAACCGATACCTAGAAATACAAATTAAAACCACAATGAGATGCCACCACACACTGGCAATGCCAAATATTTTGAGAGATGTGGATGAAGCAAGTAGAACTCTCATACATTACTGACAGGAGCAAAATATGGTACATATACCTTGGGGAAATGTTTTTTCAATTTCTAATAATGTTAAACATGCATTCACCACACCCAACAATTCTATAATGGATTTAAGATAATCTATAACATATGTCCACAAAGTGAATTATACATACAATGTTCATAACAGCTTTAGTCATGAGAGACCCAAACTGGAAACAATCTAAATGTCCATGAACAGACGTATGGATAAATATATTGTTGACCCTTAAACAATGCAGAAGTTAGGGACACCTACCCTCCTTGCAGTTGAAAATTTGCATATAATTTATATTTGGCTTTTCCAACACAGGGTTTAATTCCTCCATACCGGCTGTTTCACATCAGTAGATTCAACCAGCTGTGGACTGTGTAGTATTTGTTGTTGAACAAATCCACACATAAGTGGACCTCCTCTAAGTTCAAACTCATGTTGTTCAAGAATCAACTGTATGTTCATACAATGAAATGAATAAAAAGGAACAAACTACTATTATAATACACACCAACTACACAAAAAAAATCTTAAAAGTATTAGAATTCTAAGTGAAAGAAGTCAGATACAAAAGAACATACTGTGTTTTCATCCACAGAACAGACAAAACAAACCTACCACAATAGAAATCAAATCAGATATTGCCTAGAGCAGGAAGTATTGGGTTCATTGCAAAAGGTCAAGGAAGACACTCGGGGATTGATAGGAATGTTCTGTATACTAATTAGGAAGGTGGTTACACAGGTGTACACATTTATCAAACAAAACAGTTAAAATAGGTGCATTTTATTGTATGTGAATTCTACTTCAATAAAATGGAAAATAACCATTATATAATGTTGGTCATGGTTCAGATGCCAGGTCAAAAATAATCCTTCCAGGCCAAAAATAATCAAGTGTTCCTTCTCACTTCCTGCCCTCCCCCTACCCCTATTCTCTTTCTGTCACTCTTTCGGTTTCTTTTACTGTATCTGTGCATCTCCATATCCAGAAAATAATTCCTGTCTTCTATTTTCCTGGGTTACCTCTTCTTACACATTCCTCTCTGTTTTCCCACTTATATCTCTGTCATTCTCATTTTTATCTTTCTTTATATAAATATAGTTGTGCTTCTGCCCACTTTTTTCTGTCCCCTCTAAACTCTTTCTCTCTTCTTTAACTTACTTGAATGTAAGACCAAAGAATTTTGAACTTTTGATTTATTACTTGAATATTTTGTTAAATTTAAGACTGAGTGCAAGAACTATTTGTGTTTTATTTAAATTATTTTATTTAAAATGGAATTATTAAGAGTTATTATGCATAATTTATTACATAGTCCTTGGTTGCTACTTTTCCCTCTTTGAGTTAATGACCTCACTTGTAACAGGGCTCCCTTTCCCTGCCTTAGGAAGCTTTTGAAGCATCCATTCTGGACACCAATGGAAGAAATGCAATCAAGAACTGGGGAAAAAAAACTAACACTTGTTGAATACCAACTGTGTGTCAGGACTTACTATATGCCTTATCCTTTTCTCACAGTAACTCAGGAGATGGGTATTATTTTTCTCATTTTACAAATAAGAAAAACTGAAATTCAAAGAAGCCTTGGGCCAATAAATGGTACAGGAGGGTTTCAATCCCAGATCTTTTACTTATTCTACTATGGTTTATCCTAAGTCATGTATGGATGTGAGAGCTGGACCATAAAGAAGGCTGAGCACCAAAGAATTTATTTTTTTTGAACTGTGGTCCTGGCAAAGACTCTTAAGAGTCCCTTGCACTGCAAGGAGATCAAATAAGTCCATCCTAAAGGAGAGCAACTCTGAATATTCATTGGAAGGACTGATGCTAAGCTGAAGTTCCAATACTTTGGCCACCTGATGCAAAGAGCCAACTCACTGCAAAAGACCTTGGTGCTTGGAAAGATTGAGGGTATGAGGAGAAGGGGATGAGAGAGGATGAGATGGTTGGATGGCATCATCAACTCAGTGGACATGAGTTTGAGAAAACTCTGGGAAATAGTGAAGAAGAGGGAAGCCTGGTGTGCTGCAGTCCTGAGCAACTGAACAACAACAACCCATTATTTAGAAGAGGACCTTTTACCTTTGACTTTACAGAAGTCCAATTCCTCAATAAGAAAATATATAAATGAATGGTGTTATATTCATATAAAGGAATACAACACAGCAAATTAAGAAAAAGAAAGACTGAATGTTGGCACACAAAATGACTGATGAATCCTACAGAAATCATGCTGAGTGAGAAAACTCAGACACAAAATAATATATACTATATCAACACCAAAATCAGATTGATTATATTCTCTGCAGCAAATGATGGATAAACTCTACACAGTCAACAAAAACAAGACCAGGAGCTGACTTTAGCTCAGATCATGAACTCCTTATTACCAAATGCAGACTTAAATTGAAGAAAGCAGGGAAAATCGCTAGACCATTCAGGTATGACCTAAATCAAATCCCTTATGATTATACAGTGGAAGTGAGAAATAGATTTAAGGGCCTAGATCTGATAGATAAAGTGCCTGATGAACTATGGACAGAGGTTCATGACACTGTACAGGAGACAGAGATCAAGACCATCCCCATGGAAAAGAAATGCAAAAAAGCAAAATGGCTGTCTGGGGAGGCCTTACAAATAGCTGGGAAAAGAAGAGAAGTGAAAAGCAAAGGAGAAAAGGAAAGAGAAAAGCATCTGAATGCAAAGTTCCAAAAAATAGCAAGAAGAGATAAGAAAGCCTTCTTCAGCGATCAATGCAAAGAAATAGAGGAAAACAACAGAATGGGAAAGATTAGAGATCTCTTCAAAAAATTAGAGATATCATGGGAACATTCCATGCAAAGATGGGCTCGATAAAGGACAAAAATGGTCTGGACCTAACAGAAGCAGAAGATATTAAGAAGAGATGGCAAGAATACACAGAACTGTACAAAAAGGATCTTCACGACCCAGATAATCACGGTTGTGTGATCACTCATCTAGAACCAGACATCCTGGAATGTGAAGTCAAGTGGGCCT
>SJYV01048420.1:18885-136916 GCA_006410875.1 Neotragus pygmaeus | reverse complement strand
ACTGAACTGAATTGAATTTCCTAAAACAGCCTCCCATTCAAGTCCCTGGGCTATGTGTCTCCATGGAATTTCAAAGATTTAATTGCTTTTCATGGGCTCATGTCTATTGACCACTTAGGACTTTGCATCTTCTCATGACATCCGGTCCCATCACTTCATGGCAAATAGATAGGGAAACAGTGGAAACAGTGGCTGACTTTATTTTTCTGGGCTCCAAAATCATGGAGATGGTGCAGATGGTGACTGCAGCCATGAAATTAAAAGACGCTTGCTCCTTGGATGGAAAGTTATTACCAAACTAGACAGTATATTAAAAAGTAGAGACATTACTTTACCAACAAAGGTCCTTCTTGTCAAGGCTATGGTTTTTCCAGTAGTCATGAATGGATGTGAGAGTTGGATTATAAAGAAAGTTGAGCGCAGAATTGATACTTTTGAACTGTGGTGTTGGAGAAGACTCTTGAGAGTCCCTTGGACTGCAAGGGGATCGAACCAGTCCANATTGCTCCAAATCTTTGTTGTGACGACACAAAGAACTGAGGAACATACACTCACATAACATTTAGTAGTTTGTACCTCTTAATCCCTCTCTCCCTCTCCCCATTGGTAATTAACCAGTAGTTGTTTTCTATATGTGAGTCTATTTCTGTTTGTTATATTCCTTGGTTTGTTTTGTTTTTTAGATTCCACATAAAAGTGACAGCATATAGTCTTTATCTCTGTCATTCTGACTTATGCAAATGAATGGCATAAACATTTCATGTTTTGAAAGCATTTCTCTGACTTTTGTGTGGACAATGAATTGGAGGGACCTCATAATAATTCATCTGGAGAAGGCAATGGCACTCCACTCCAGTGTTCTTGCCTGGAGAATCCCAGGGACAGGGGAGCCTGGTGGGCTGCCGTCTATGGGGTCGCACCTAGTCGGACACGACTGAAGCGACTTAGCAGCAGTAGCAGCAGCAGCATAATAACTCATCTAGAGAGACAGTGTGGAAAACATTGCAACCACTCAGGTGGAAGATAATGGTGGGATGGCTTAGATGAGACATGTTGTGGAAGTTGAAATGAAATGGACAAATTTAAGATGTACTGTAAATAAGTGTAACAAATATATCTTTAAAATTCATGCTGTTACTGTGCTATTGGATTAGGGCACAACCCTGGTTAAATTTCAACCTTTCTTCATGTTTTCCATTTGATTATTTGCTTCACTTCACTTAATAAAACTCATTATCAACATCAAATATTTCAATACGGTAGGCAGAAAATAGCAGAAACATTTTCATTTCCCTAAGTAGCATATGCAACTATTGCATATTTTTATTGGCTAAAGAATCTAAGTGAGGCAAAACATGAACATGTAAGGCAAATGAAATTACAAAAAAAGAGACCACTCAATTCTTCGTGATAATAATACTCGTAAATATTTAGCTAGTGCTTACTCTCGTTGTGTTGGGCATTGTGCTAGCCCTATGAGGTAGGACCCTTTCTTATCCTTATTTTTCAAACGTGAAAAGTTGAGATCTGGGGCTACTGTTTCTCATTAAAGACAGAAACAGTATTCATAGTTGAAACCTTTCTGCCCCCCCCCAAGGTTTTATAACTTGGATATCCAGAAAATGTTGTTTTTTTCTCATCTACATTGTGATAAGATTTGCAGGAAGAGCCAGTGCACTTACATTGATCAATACCACATTTATGATTCAATTAAAAATGCATTATGGGTTAATTTTGGAGTAACTAAGGCCTCTATGAATTTCAAAAATTATGATGAATGAATTTTGCATGGAAATATCATTTTGGGAAAGCAGCATCACTAAATAAAAGCAATTTCTGCTCTAATGTGCACACAGTCCATAAACCTTTTATGTAAATCTGAGGACAAAATTTGGTCTATAAATTTCTTAGGACAAAACGTGCAAATAAAACCCCATAACCATCTCATTTTTTCTTCTTTTGTAAATCACAAATGGAGCTTTTTTTAATCCATTTGGACAAAAGCTACTGTACCTATTTAATCTGAACTCTTGGCAAAGAGTATTAAGCATACATCCTTGAATAAGAGCTAATTTTTCACTATTTACCATCCCATGTGTGATCAGACATCTACTGTAAGAACAATGCACTCTAATACTGAGCCATGTCACACTGACCTTGGGAAGCAGTTTTTTGCTAATCAGTGACAGAAGACCAATGAACTGTCAAAAGCTTTTCTTGGTAAAATCATAAAATGAGTTTTACAAGAAGTCAATTTCTCCTGCCCCCTTTTACACAAACATTGAAGGCTACATCACCCTTATCCCACTCACATAGATCTAGGACAAGAGGATTCTAAATAGTCCTTGATTGGCCCGTGAACCTGGAACGTGCTCAAAATGATGCCAGCTGCCAGCTTTAGTGTTTCATACTGTCAAGACCAAGTGCATTGAAAAAATTGGACAAGAAGGCAACCATTCTATTTCGTGCTGATATCCTTATTTTGTGGATCTCCCTCAAAATCATTTACTTCACATTATATTGACAGGTAGCTGTGGATTCACAATAATCCTGCAGTTTCATCAGCTGTCAACTTGATGAAAAATAATCTTTTCAGTGTTAAAAGTGTCAGAACTCTAGCCTGCATAAGGAAATACATGTTCATACCACTCTACAAGTATCGTAAAAAATATTGGTCAACTGCATATTTACAGAACACTGTCATGTCCATAACAATACAAAATAATCATCACACTCTCACTTGTACAAGAATTAATACTTGACATTTTAAGAAACTTATTGAACTATGCATTATTCAATTTAGAGTTTTCATAGGAATTAGAATTTAACTTGTAAATATATAGTACTCTTTTGTGGTTTTCAGATAGCCAAGAAAGTACTGAAGGTGAAATTTTAATAATTTAAAACTTATTATCATATGTATAAAAAGTTAAAATTGTTAAAGGGAGTGAATGATCATTTGGCCTGATCCAGCATTTTGAACATTTAAGAAATGCTAAAGTTTAAAATTTGATATTCAAAGGAAAGATAAATATATATGTTAATAATTGAGAATTGCTTCTGTCTCTCTACAAAAATATTTTCTACTTTTTTGAAAGGTGATTTTCATGACCACTATAAATCCTCAATGCCAAATATGTAATAATAACAACTGAGAGTCACAACAAACTAATAGATTCATATAATTTTCTCACTTAATCCTTTTTATGAGGTAGATATTTTTTATTATTCCCATTTTTCAAAGGAGGAAGGAAGTAGATAATCAGATAGCTCTAAACTATTCAAAAGTTCTCAAATGATTAATAAATAAAGTTCAAAATCATTATTAAGAATATAAAGTGGTACACAGTCAAGTTCCTACAGACGTTTCTGGCTTTATTTCTGCCACCCTTGTCTCTGAGCTCCCTCCATCAACACTTTCTCTAACTAAATGAAAGAATATCTGAATTTAAATGAAATAACTCTTCATTCTAGAACCCCAGTGTCAAGTCTACATCATGATCTCCACGCCTGCATTCATAGTGATTCCATGGCCTGAAACATATTGGACCCAATATGTGTTGAAAATGGAATTCCAATATTTCAAGATGCAATTCAAAGGTCACTGCCTTTCAGAAGTATACCTGCTTCCTCTGTGAGGTGTCACCTTTTCCTCCATTTTTTTCTTTTCCTGTGTACTGTATAACACATTAGCAGACTTATTTGTTTAAATGTTGTTTCCCTTTTCCTAGAATGTAACTTTCTTGAGGAGAGGGACAAGGTTTTTATTGTTTTTGTATCCTTAGCACTAGGCAAAGTTTAGCCCACAGTTTCAGTTCAGTCTCTCAGTCGTGTCCAACTCTTTGTGATCCCATGAATGGCAGCACGCCAGGCCTCCTTGCCCATCACCAACTCCCGGAGTTCACTCAGACTCACATCCATCGAGTCCGTGATGCCATCCAGCCATCNTTCTCTAATTTTTATTCTCTTAATATTTCTGTTCTTCTTGCTGAGAAATTTTCTGAATTTTATCTTTCAGCACTTTGACTGAGTTTTTCACTTCTATGATCATATGTTTGATTTCACAGAGCTCTTTTTGAGAGCTTGTTTTTGGACTGCTCCTAACAGCACTGTTTCTGTCTCTGTGCAATAGTTTCTATTATCGCTTTGAGTATATTCATGACTTTCCTTCTCTTTGTATAGTCCTTGTTTTCTCCAAATTGTCATTTTCTTCATCAGAGGCTTTATTCAGATGTTGGTAATTTTTGTTTGCTGCTCCCATTTAATAGTAGAAGTCTGAAAAGCCATTTCAAAGGTCTGAGGGTGAAGGTAGGGCTGGTGTACCAAGAGTTTTACTATAGGATGATGTGGCTAGGCCTTTTTTTTTGGGTCAACCTCTAATGTTGGTATATTTTAGGTCTTTCCTCTTAACTAGTAAGAGTCTCTGAAGAAGACTCACCATATCTACTGGATGTAAAGGTCTATCAGCTGCCAGCATTCTGAGATCTGAGTAGAGAAAGTAGACTGGGGTCCAAGAATCCAGGAGGATGTGATACTTCATTTCTCTGGATTTGGTGTCACACTTCTACCCTCACCTGTATTGCCCTCTCTTAAATCTAGAAGCTCTTTTTGTTTGTTTGTTTGTTTTAAACTTCTCTAATGCATAAAATCTCAGTGATTTGCTGACTTAGGAAAGAGGATCTGAAGAGCTGCTCCTTCAAGTCATCCTTCTCATTTTAGGATTCTCTTTATCATCATTTCCACAGTGAAATGGTGCTATCAGCTTTTGAGCCTTTTGAGGATTNATAAAGTCTGACACTGTTTCCCCATCTATTTCCCAGGAAGTGATGGGACCAGATGCCATGATCTTTGTTTTCTGAATGTTGAGCTTTAAGCCAACTTTTTCACTCTCCTCTTTCACTTTCATCAAGAGGCTTTTTAGCTCCTCTTCACTTTCTGCCATAAGGGTGGTGTCATCTGCATATCTGAGGTTATTGATATTTCTCCCGGCAATCTTGATTCCAGCTTGTGTGAAAAGGAGCAAGGGAAGGAGGGAGAAAAGGGAAGAGGAAGGGAAGGGTATGAAGGTTAATAGCTTCCTAGTATGTGAGCAAATATGTTTTGATTTTCATCATATTTCATTGGCATGCACACTAGTGAGAATAATTTTTTATGTGACATATTAAAAAGACTAAACCACAGGTCCTTTCATTCCCCACCGCAGCCCTTCCTTATTTCTCTGTTTAATTCAGTCCAAAGTCAAACTGACTTCAGGCGTTTGTTAGTAACTATGAATCCGCTACAATCAACAGCCACTAGGGGGCTGCAGAGACTTTCAACTTAAGATATCTGCCAGGGTTGAACATTTTCCCCGGTAATCACCAGGATCACTGCCTTTTTTGCACCTAGTGAACACAAGTTCTCAATTCTCATGCTTTTATAAATTTTCTCCAATATCCCCAAAAGAAGGACAAGTGCTTCTCTGTATAGATTAAATGACAATGAATCCAAAAAATTTTCCCTTTTTGTTAAATAATTTAGAAAAAGAGGCAGAAGTGAATATTGATAGTCTATCAGTCACATATGAGGCATATATGCATATACATATGCATCTGTGTGTGTGCGTGTGTGTGTATCACATCACACAGTGGCCTTTTGAGAAAAGGTATGTCTTATTATTTCCATTACAGAGACAAAACAACTAAGGCTCAGAGAGGCAAAATAATTTGCCCAAGGTCAAACAGCAAATAAATAAGAGTTGGAATTCAAACCAGTGATTTTTTTTCCCTCCAAAATTAACACATTTCACTGAGATAAATTTGGCCTCTTGCTCATGCATACAGCTATAATTTTGCCACTTCTACCCTATGTCATTAGCTTCCCCAGTGGCACAGTGGTAAAGAATCCATCCGCCAATGCAGGAGATGCATGAGTCATGGGTTCAATCCCAGGGTCAGGAAGATCCCCTGGAGGAGGAAATGGCAAACCATTCCAGTATTCTTACCTGGGAAATCTCGTGGACA
Organism: Neotragus pygmaeus; assembly: GCA_006410875.1. Lineage (NCBI taxonomy): Eukaryota > Metazoa > Chordata > Mammalia > Artiodactyla > Bovidae > Neotragus > Neotragus pygmaeus. The sequence continues at coordinate 130,914 of SJYV01048420.1, read as the reverse complement.
AAGGAGCCTAGTGGGCTACAGTCTGTGGGTAGCATAGAGTTGGACACAACTGAGCAAGCACATCTATTCTACCTTATGTCATTTCCATCTAGAACACAGCAGATGGAAAAGAGCAATTAAAAACAAGTGGGGAAAAACAGAGATAGAAAGATTTAAAATGTGGCAGCAATGATAACTAACATAGTCTGATGCACATATTATGGACCAGCATATTTCAAAACAGGGGGCTTCCCTTGTGGCTCAGATGGTAAAGCGTCTGCCTACAATGTGGGAGACCTGGATTCGAGCCCTGGGTTGGGAAGTTCCCCTGGAGAAGGAAATGGCAACCCGCTCCAGTATTCTTGCCTGGAAAATCCCATGGACAGAGAAGCCTGGTAGGCTACAGTCCATGGGGTCGCANTGGCTCAGATGGTAAAGCGTCTGCCTACAATGTGGGAGACCTGGATTCGAGCCCTGGGTTGGGAAGTTCCCCTGGAGAAGGAAATGGCAACCCGCTCCAGTATTCTTGCCTGGAAAATCCCATGGACAGAGAAGCCTGGTAGGCTACAGTCCATGGGGTCGCAAAGAGTCAGATACAAATAATTTTCATGTATCATCTCATTTAAGAATCACACTAATACTATGAGGGGGAAGTAATAATACCTCTATTTTACAGATCACAAATGGAAACTCAGAGAGGGTAAATTCCCAACAACAGACTACAAAAGTTAACAAAATTTGTTACAGAATTTGAACCTGGATATCTGACTAAGAAGTCCATGCTATCAAATCCTGGATGACCTCACAAGACTGAAAATGGAGTATGGTGGAATAGACTGAGATGGACAGAGGTGAACAAGGAAAAATCTGAAAACTCAACTCAAAAAGAGAGATACAGGGTGTGGGAGTTACAGTGAGAGCAGACAGGAGATAATGGAAGCCATGAAGACACATTTGATAAGATGGGCTGCTCTGGGTCACTTTGCTGATAACTTGGGCACTTAAGTTGAGGAGGGAGGAAAGTGAGATCATGAAGGAAGAAATAAAAGGGCCAAGATGGACACTGAAAGCACCAAGACCCTCCTCTGGAAATTCCCAGTTTCTGGTAATGGTAAAGTGAATAACACTGAAAAGGAAGGGTTTGAGTTCTCTATAAGAAAAGCAGTAATAAAAACAGCATTTCAAATCCAGGCAGTGTGACATATCACCTCAAAACTGGAAAATCTGATTGAGACCTACAGAGTTAAGTCAGGCATTTAGTTGGTCAAAAAGAAGGGGGAAAAAGAAGGAGAAGAGAGGGGGAAGGAAAAGAGCAGGAGGAGCAAGAGAAGGAAAGGAAAGTAGGAGAAAAATCATAAGTTGAGCTGAAGCTAGTCATTAGAAGATGCTTACTGCTAAGACATTTGGAAACTCACAGCCATAGTTATCTTACCCTGGGACAAGAGCAGGGAGTGTGATCTAGGAAAAACATTCAAATGAATGTGGATTTGTATTCAGGAAACCAGATTTTAATCACCATCTTGCTTCTCAGAGGCTCTATGAATCTTGGGGAATTCCTTGATTTCTCTTGGCTCATACATCAAACTAGAAGAAGAACCAGGTATGGCTTTAAGACACTGGCCACTCTAAATTCTGTGTGAGATTCTCCAAGTGGCCAAAAGGTCTCATCCAAGACTGAGGACCAGAGCTGAGGTGGCTCAAATGGTAAAGAGTTTGTCTGTAATACAGGAGACCTGGGCTTGATCCTTGGGTTGGGAAGATCCCCTGGAGAAGATAATGGCAATCCACTTCAGTATTCTTACCTGGAGAATCGCATGGACAGAGGGCCTGGCAGGCTACAGTCCCTGGGGTCACAAAGAGTTGGACACAACTGAGCAACTAACACACACAGAGAAGGAGAAAATGAACTTCCAAGGGAAAGAGTTTGAACCTAATGCTGAAAAGAGGAAAAATAAAGATTTATTTCCCAAAATGTATCTCTACTAGTTCTGAAACTATATCTGCAATTACTGACCAGTCATACATAAGATATCTTCTGATAATCATCATACTAAGAGAAAAGTAGCTAGAAATATTAATTCAATCATTAGCTAGGTTATGCTGTTATAACAACAACAACAAAATCTCACTAATGATGACATGTAATCTCATAATCCATACCTATTTCGGGTCAGCAGAGAGCTCCGATTGTCATAATCAGATCCACGCTATGGAGGAGCTATTATTGTGAACTTGGAGGGTTTTGAATGAAAAAGTTTCAACCTGGAAATGTCACATCCTTTTTACTCATGACTCTGGCTGGAAACAACCATACGGACCTCTTCTATCATGAGAAAGTCCACAAGGTGGAAAGTCAGAAATATCCAGCAAACAGCCTCAGTGATGTCCAAGGAAAACCTGTTGAAGTGGTGCCTTAGATGACTCAGATCAGGTAGGGTCTAGAAGACGGTGTTACCCAGAGAAAATATGACCTTAATTTGCTTGGGATCCACAGGCAACGGGAGAGCCCAGCCACATGAGGCCACACGGCCTCTCACTGTGTCCATATGTCATTGTGGGACAACAGAAAAGCTTGGTCTGCTCTCATCCCTCACAAGGCATGATATAAGAGGCTGCACAGACACAATAAAAGCCCTTCTCAAACACCAAAGAGTGACAGCTCTCTCCCAGAAACTATAAACAGTCTCACATTTACTGAAAAGAGAAGAAACAACAGGAGAAATCAAAGCAAACAGTTCACCACTATGTTATTTCACAGCAATCCCCGTGTTTGCTGAAGCACAGTACATTAGGGAAGAAGGCCGTGAGCTATTACTACAACTGCATGTGTTGGTCTTATCACCTGGTGCTGGCCTAATATTTTCTTGTCTTTTTAAATATCCTTTTTGGCCAGGGAAGATGAAAGTAAAACTTTTTGGGTAATTTGATTATTAATGCATTCCTTTTAAAAGACCTTTCAGGGGCTCCAACTCAACACAGTATCCATTCCATTTAGTTTTTTCTGACTTTCAGCCAACACAGATTAGTGTCCTGGTCTATGACTTTTAGCGACATCAAGAAGCCGCCTTTGGTATCTTAGAGCCTAATCACATTTCTGTGACAGATCAGATCAATCATAGGCAGATCAATCTCTGAGCAATAGATTACATCTAACTGACCTGCTCCAGCTGTCAGTCCTATCTGATGCATCATTTCACATCTGCAGTGTCTTGCTTGGTCTTCTCTCCGACTTTCTTCCTTATTCGGACCCAGGGGTGACTAAACACCTTTGACTGAGCCCTACCCAGATAGAGAAACAAATTTTGGTTCTACTTAGGAGGAAGGGGGCGACAAAGGATGAGATAGTTGGATAGCATCACAGGTTCAACGGACCTAAGTTTGAGCAAACTCCAGGAGATAGTGAAGGACAGGGAAGCCTGTTGTGCTACAGTCCACAGGTGGCAAAGTGTCTGACAGGACTTAGCAACTGAATGACAACAACAAGAGGAATCTTAATGGCTTAGCTCAGATGACTTATCATCAATTGCCTTTCATGCTAATCACTTTGAATCCTTTTCAAATAACTGCTTTTTCTGTCTTGTCCAGTGACTAAGCCACACCTTATTCCTAATTTCTTAAAAAGCTAAGCTTAGGCTGTTGTTATAGGACTCTCTCCCCCTAATCAATACCCTCCCTCTGAAATCCTCTCTCCACTGACTGGCTTCTCTGAGCTAGTCTCTTGCCAGCCCAACTGTGTGTATACTAGTTCTCAGTTTTCTCTCCCATGGATGTGAACTAGAGATGCTATCTTCCTCTGTTTCCCCCTTCTTCTGATTGGGCCCACAACCAAGAGTAAGCATTGCTTATTACTATGGGACACAGTAATAATCACACTTCTTTGATTAGAAAAGAAGTGAACACCTGACTCCAGAGAGGCCCATCCTCAGGGTGGGTGGAGCCAATCAGCTTCCCTCTCCAACTAGGAAGCAGACTACGTGGAACTGACATGTGAATCATTAATAGTGGGGCATCAGAATGCCCCCTAAAAACTGATGGTTTCCAACAGGCCTTAAATGAACACCTCACTTATAAAATCTAGGATGGACTCTGCTCCTGGCAAATCAAACTAAGACAAGCTTTCTCTCCAGCCCAGAAAGACACTGCCCTTTCTCTCCCACTAGTGCTTCCTGGCACTAACTCCTTACAGAGATCCTACCTAGACACTGCTCTCTAAGCACAGGTACCTGACCCCAACACTACTCACCTTGCTATCCATACCTGACCTAGGTCTGCCCTCTTCCTGCTTCCTCTATTTTCCAAAGCCTGCTGCAGCTGGGCAAGTCTCACCGGCAGCCCACCTGAGTTATGGTCACAGGTAAAGACAAGAAGCCCTGCAGATGGACAGGCATATCTACACACTGTCTACTGCTCTCATGTACCACGTCAGGGCCACTTTGAAAAGAGGTCTTTGAACACCCAGGAGACCCATAGGCAACTCCTGTGGTTAGAGTCAAAGGTGGTGAGAAGCGGCAGCACTACTGAACTGCTTTTAAATTGGTCTTTAAGCAAAAGAGTAAAGCAGCTCAGCCCATTAAGGAACCCTCACTCAGAAGCTGTCCCACTGACATGCTTCCCAGGGCCTTCGGGGATTCCACTAACGAACCTCCAGCAGCTACGCCAGTTACTTCCCTGCAAGTCACACCACATCAAGGCCAGTTTGCAGGGACATGAATGCATGCCTGGCCCATTGAGGGAGCCCATCTGGTAAGTTTAGCTTCTATTTTCAGCAGCATGACATAATGAAGGAAGCTCCTTTGAGGGAAGCAAAGCATTTTTCCAACTTGTCTCTCCATTTCTTTACAGCAGTGAGTTTCAAAGCCTGATGAATGCAAGAGGTCTCCCTTCCTTCAGGGAATGATGAGCTGTTCTGTAGACTTTCATCATGACATGGGACTCTGGGGTACTTAGTAACAAACTGAGTTATCGACGTTATTAAATGCTGGCACTCATAAACTAAAAATGGCTCATTATTAGAGTTTGCTGGGGAGTTTAATTGAGTATCCACTAAAAAGTGAGTACACTTTGCAAAGCCTGGCCCCATTTCCCAACTCCAGCTAACTATGAGTGCAATGCCTTAGAGGAAATTGTACTCCAATAATCTTCAGGAAGTCGGCTTTCTTATCACCAGGTACTCAGTGCCACTGTGAATTGCACTGAATGCAAATAATACTCCAGGTGATTCTACTAGCATCAAGATTACCACACTGTTGCGAGCTGGTGAGGTTTTCAAGAGCTGCTACTTTTAATTTTTCAAAATATGAATTGTTGCTCATTTAGCTCCATTAATATTGTTATTTCTTTAGTCATTAAGTCCTGTCCGTCTCTTTTGCAACCCCACATACTGTAGCCCACCAGGCTCCTCTGTCCATGGGATTTCCCAAGCAAAAATACTGGAGCCTTCTCCAGTGGATCTTCCCAACCCAGGGATCAAACCCACATCTCCTGCCTTGCATGCATATTCTTTACCACTGAGCCACCTGAAAAACTCTTCATTAATATTATAATATTATCAATTATTCTGTTAACCCTACAGTGTGTACTGATATATGGTTGCATTAACAGTATTTGGGGCCTATAATTTTTCCAATAATTAAAGTCTAACATTAATCATCCACATCCCTGGGCTAAGCTTTTATAAGGACTCAGTACGTTATGGGCTGCCTGTGAATTTGTGCCACTGGAATAACTTGAACTTCTATCAAAGAAAGTGTGATAAAATCACTGAGTTGTTTTAAAATTACAAGGTACAGTTTAAGCATATATAGACTTTATATTCTCACTTTCTTCTTTTAAAATATGAATAATATGTAAGAAGTATTTCTCACTAGCAACAAATTATCACAATTTGTTCATCTCCAATTCTTTTTTATCCTCTCCAACTTCTATCCATCATCAAAAGAGGGGTTGGGTGGGCCATGGAGTCTTTTGCCTCATACAAGTGGACTATGATCAAAAACATTTAAGGACTATGGAAGTTGGAAGGCCCACGGATGGGAGTCAAGGCCCACCAAAGCACCAGCAGCTTGCCTAGAATCTGAGCACACACTGAGTTTCTATGTTTGCAGAAAGAATCCTCCTGCCAAAAAATGTTCGAAATCTCTGCACTACACATTTCTATTTATGCAATACCACAGTCATTTAAAACAATGCTAGAAAAATCCAGAAAGAAAATACTACCTTGTTAGTCGTGGGAGTTGCTTTAAGAAAAGGAACATGTAAATGAACAGTCAAAGCAATGAGAAAAAACAAAGGTGGAACTAGACAAAGAAGGTTTCACTCAGCTCAATTTAACCTAGCAAAGGACTCAGCTGGGTGTTGGGAGAGAATGGAGTGGGAAGGACACCAAGATGAACGAGATAAGATCCTAGATAGTTTTGGTCCAAGAGAACAATGAGAGAAGTTCAAAACTGACTATGATACAGAAAAGAGAGATGCAAAGTGCCTGGGGAGAGGGATGTGGGGGAGGGATGAGGGAGGAGGCTTCTCCCCCAACCATGGGTTGGCATGACTTAGTCAATCATTCCGCAGAAATTTACCACTGAGAAGGCACTTGGCAAGGCCAAGGAAAGGACACCCACAGCCAGGGATGCCCTTGTTCACCTCAACACCAAGGAAAGTGATTCAAGACAAAGCTTCTCGAACTTGATTGTGCATACAAATTATCTGGTTGGTGGGAGAAGTCTTGTTAAAAAGCAGATTCTGATACAGTAGGTCCAGGATTGGCCTCAGATCCTGCATTTCTAAAAAGCTCCTAAGTGATTCCAATGCTGCTAGTCAGATACTTTGAGCTGTGGGATCTAAAAATCCATGCCACAGTCAGATGCTAATGACACATTTTAAGGCATTAAGTTCTGTGACAAATACTGATCCTTGCCTACCCAACATCTTCTCCTTTTATTTTACATTGAAACTCTCAGTTTTGTTTTGTAGGCTCCTATGCTCAGCAAACTGTTTAGTTCCCTGGGATTCACTGTAGTGAGGAGTTGGAAGGGATGACACAATTTGGACAAAAAAAGTGCAAACAGAACATTCTGGAGAAGATATCCATTCCTGTTTAAAATGGCAAAACCTCTGATAGAGAAGGTCTTCATTTCTGTCTTGGCTTTCCCTCTCCTTTTTCCTGCCTGAAACACGGACCTAATGCCTGAAGAGGCAGCAGCTCTCTTGCCACCATGACATGGAAAACCACAGTCATGATGATGGAACTGGAAGAAGCAGCCTGGATCCTTCATCCCTTGTGGACTGTGCCTTTCTGTCGTTTCTTGGTGTCTATGTTTGGGTTTCCCCAGAAGCAGCCCTGAGACAAGAACTGAACTGTTGTTTATTTACGAAGTAATCCCACGAAACACCAGTAGGGGGATGGGAAGCAACACAGGGAAGAGAAGGAAGCCAAATACGGTATGTCATCTATTTAGTGGGGAACTGAATCTTAGTCCCACTGGGGAAGTCCAGAACACCGTGCAGAGCACACCAGAAAGATCCCGCCAAGAGGGTAGGGAGTTAGAGAATGCACCCAGGCAGTCCCATCCTCTTGGAGGCAGGGGGAGAATTAAGCCCTGTAGGACATTAATTCTTCAGCACACTGGCCTGCCCTACATACAGGCCAAACATACTCCCACAGCCTGAAAAAGCTCTGGAATCAAGACTGGAGGTATTTTCAGTAGCAGTGAGAAGTGTACAGACTGACATGAATGTGGTACCAGCGGGATCTGTTACACTGGTAAACTCAATCCAGACTCTATTACCCAAACACAATTCAAGCTGAAATCACCTTAGGAGTATTCTGATTTTTAAAAAAGGTTCTCACCCCATCACAAGAACACAGAGGGCAAAATTATTTAATATTAAATCATGTATTTATAATGGCAGTGTCCAAGGCAACATATTTAGAGGCAGGAAGCTTTTCCTAGCAAACTTTAAAACACACTATATACAGGCTTCTCCACGATGTGGAGATTTTGATATAACACCCAGAGCTTATAAATATGTTATTCACACAGAATATTTTCCCACTTAGTCTAGATTTTATTTTCTTGCTTCTTTGGCAAATCAAAGAGACTTTCAATGAGTTCAGGAAAAAGCATTCTCCAGGTAGGTAAAGCTCCCATCCTTCTAAATGATTAACATCCTTTTGAATGACCTAGAATATGAAATAATAAGAAAGTCACTCAAAAAAGCACATGGTAGCAAGCTGAGACAAAGCAAGCAGAAATGTGAAAAAAGATGAAAAGAATGAGTTCATAAAGTTCCTGAATGTAGAAACTGGAAGCAAGCACACTGAGATCATCCTTTATTCTTGCCTCAGCCCTCTGGCTGACCTCCGGGGGAATGAAAGCAGAGTGGTGAGAAGAGCCCCAGCCTTGACTTCATCCCATTGCCCATCACCCCACTCTGCTCAGCACCTAGGTTAAGGGTTGGCTGCAGCCAAGGCAAGACAGACTAGAGACTAAGCAGGCCTAAAAATTCCAAGGTCAGTGATTTCAAAGAAACTCAGTAGAAAAAGCAGCAATCACTAAGGGGTAGAGAGCAGTAGTATCTGCAATCATACTATAAACCCCGCTCTGCTGACCAAAGGGATTTGGGCAGGCAGGGCCAGAGTCCCACCAGGGAAAAAACAACAACAACAACAACAACCAACAAGCCCAAGGTCATGGAAGAGATGGGGAACTGCTTTCTTTCTTTTTAAATAGTTTTCTTTCTTTCTTTATTTGGCTGCATCAGGTCTTACTTGCAACACACACGATCTTCCAGCTTTTTTGTGGCATGTGGAATCTTTGGTTGCAGAATGTGAGACCTTTAGTTGCAGCATGTGGACTCTTACTTAAGACAGGTGGGATGAAGTTCCCTGACTAGGGATTGAACCTGGGCCCCTGGCATTGGGAGCATGGAGTCTTAGCCACTGGTCCACCAGGGAAGTCCCTGGAACTGCTTTCCTTTTCTGCTTTCTTTTAAAAGAATTTTAAGAACTTTTCACAGTCTCAGATATTTTCAAATCAGGTTTCAACATAGCCAAAGGACATGCAATTAAGCAACTGCCTTTGCCACAGAACNATGTGGAATCTTTGGTTGCAGAATGTGAGACCTTTAGTTGCAGCATGTGGACTCTTACTTAAGACAGGTGGGATGAAGTTCCCTGACTAGGGATTGAACCTGGGCCCCTGGCATTGGGAGCATGGAGTCTTAGCCACTGGTCCACCAGGGAAGTCCCTGGAACTGCTTTCCTTTTCTGCTTTCTTTTAAAAGAATTTTAAGAACTTTTCACAGTCTCAGATATTTTCAAATCAGGTTTCAACATAGCCAAAGGACATGCAATTAAGCAACTGCCTTTGCCACAGAACAGTGAAAACTTTATTTTCTTTGCTGTTGTGCAAATCACAATGATGGAATTGTCCCTGTTGAATCACCAATGCAGTCCCCTGAAGTGATTTCATCATTTCTTTCTGAGGAGATTTTTGGCCTGTCACTTTACCTTTGCAAATCTCAGCTTACAAGCTTATCCATAACATGAGATACATCTACCTTCTCCATGTCTTAGAGTTGTTGCAAAAGTCAAATCAGAAATGGTATCATCTATTTGCAATGGCTTATGAACTGAGAGTAAATGTAAAATACTGTTATTACTCACATAGTGTTGCCCCCTAAGAAGATCTGGATTTTTTGTTTATACAATATTACTGTGACCTTGGAAAATACAATATGACGGAGGGTTACATGAGTTCCTATGTATATAGACTTAGCACAGGACCTACATACAATGTATGTGCTAGATACTGTAAGCTCTGTATACGCTGAATACTGTTACCATTATCATCACCACCGCCACCACCATTCTCATCATTATCAACATGTTGCATTTATTTTAAGTTATAAGTGCTCCCAATTAGTGAACATTTTCTTGCTTTGATTCATGAGAATTTGGCTGCTTGAGTTTCCTTTTGAGCCAACCTCTAAACTACCGAAGAGCACTAGAAAAGTGATAAGTAAGGCTTTTACTGACACCCTGAGAGGCTTTTCTCTTTCAAAAGACAACGAATGAATGTGAGGTTACTTTGAAAACAAAATAATGTACTCTCCATATTGTTATTGCTTTTGCCCAATTTTTATTTTTGTCAACAGCATTCACACTGGTATTGTCGCCATCAAGCCTAGGAAGGGTGGAAAAGGAGGATGGACATTTTCAACCAGTCATGGAGCATATTTTTCATTATCCCTGGAGCTAGTCAAAGGTAGTTTTGCCACCTGTGGACAAATCAGGTCACAGCATCATAGAATGTGAATGCTGGAAAAGCCCTCCGCAATCTGGTCAATCTTTTCATTTTATAGATAGGGAAACTGGGGCAAAGGAAAATAAAGGATTTGCACAATACTGAGACAGTAAGAGGTGGGAACAGGGCCAGACCCCATGTCTGTTTAACCCTCAATCCAGTGTTCTTTCACTACCCGGTGCAACCTCTTCTTGCAGTCAGATAGCATGGTCACAGTCTTGGCAGGAAGGGTGGCAGAAAGGAAGACTGTGCACGTGGGAGAAGCCAGGAGCAGCTGGAAAATAGCCGGCTATACTGAAGAGGAAACAAACACAAAACAAGCCCCAGGAAAGGCAAAAATGGGGCAGACCTATCCAAAGAATAGGGAGAACAGATGGGAGCCCAAACCCAGCTGGCAGGGACATCTAGCCAAACTGCTTAGAGGCAATTACCTGGGATCCAGACTCATAGGACTCACTGTGTTACATATTCCAAAACACTCTTGGAAGTCCAGCTCTGACCTGGAGTGACCAAGATTGAGGGCTGAACTATCATTTTGAGATATAAAAGGACTGACTTTGACTTCTGATGCTATTTTGATTATGCCTGTTCAAACCTTACCATTCTAAAAGGTCTCAAGTGATAAAAGCTCAGGTCAAGGGTGGAAACCACAGGCTGAGAGTGAGAGTTCCTCAAATCTTGAGTATAACAGCCAGGAAAAATGAAGCAGGAATTTCCTCCCAACCCCTGATGCTGAGCACATGCACCAGACAGGTTCTGTAACAGCTGATGATTAGGAGAATCAGAAGAAACTGGCCCTTAATGAAAGGAATTTTTCATGTGTTTGTCCCATGATTTACATATGACTTTAAAAATATATCTAAAAAGTCAAATGCTTTTATTCTGAGGCAAATATACAGAAGGGTGTGAAGGGTGTGAAGACATTTCCTACCCATCAACCTTCCTTGAGTAGAATAATGGTTTACCTCTGTGGAGACAAAGAGGGTATTTTAGACAGAAAATAGTGTGTGCAGTGGCACAGAAGCAAGAAACAGCCTTCCATGACCAGAGAACAGCAAGGATGACTGGAAAACGGTGTGGGGGGGGGGGTGTCAGATGGCATCCACAGAAAGGACTGGAAAAGCAGACAGAAGATAGAATATGGAGGGCTTTGCACACTAGATAGGGTCCTTTGGATGTTATCACAGTAGATCCTCATGATAAATCTCAAGTACAGTCAGTCATCATTATTAATACATTTGATATTTGCAAAATGTCCTACTTTTTAAAATTTATTTGTAATACCCAAAACAATACTTGCAGTACTTTCTCTGTCACTCACAGACCTGCAGAGCAGCAGATATTTTTATGTACATTTCCAGATGGGGTGAAACAAGATGTTCTTTTGGTTTCAGCTCTCATACTATAAACCAATGCCCTTTCTGCTATCTATCTAGAGTCACCTTTTTCATGTTTTGTGCTCTGTAGTAGTGATTTCACTGTTTAAAACAGTCCCCAAGTGTACTGCTGCAGTGCTGCACAGCAAGAAGGCAGAGAAAATACATGTGTTAGATAGGCTACACTCTGGCATGAGTTACAGTACTACTGTCATGAGTTTAATGTTAATGCACCAACAATATATAACAATATATATTAAATGCTTTGAAATAGAAAAACAAATGAAACAAAGTTATGTACTGATATATTAATTAAACTATTGTGGCCAGGGGCTCACAGGAACCTAATTCTGCATTTCCCCTAGGAGTACTAGTTCAGTATTCACTAATTCAGAGTTTGCTGTGACTTTACAGAACATAACTACCACAAATAAAAAGAATCCACTGGACTTGGCACAGTTTTGTTTCATTTCACTTTTAAATTTGCATTTCCCAAATGGTTAACCAAAATGGCTTCCCAGGTAGCTCAGTGGTAAAGAATTCACCTGCCAATATAGGAGACACAGGTTCAATCCCTGGGTCAGGAAGATCTCCTGGAAGAAGAAATGGCAACACACTCCAGTATTCCTACCTGGGAAATTCCCACAGTCAGAGGAGTCTTGGCTGCAGTCCATGGGGCCACAAAGAGCTGGACATGACTTAGCTATTGAGCATGCATGCAGGAACCTAAAGTCTCACAAGGCTTCCTTGCCCAAGGCTCGTATTTACTAAGTGATGAAGCCAGAACTTGAAGCCAAATGGCATGGCCCCCACATATTTCTACTCTGAAACACTGCAGATGCTAAGATAACAGAAATGCCAGTGTCCAGCAGGCCAGGTGTTAGAAATGTGCAGTCAGCCATGCCACAACACTGAAAGATAATTCAGCGCAACTCTGTAAGGATGCCTGGCTGACTCCTGATTGGAGGGACAGCCATGTAAAGTGCTAGAATCTTGTGTGGCTCCACCTGAGCAGGGTTTTACAAAGACTAGGATTATCAGTGGCTTGTTACAGGGTCCACAGTGAGCTGCTGTATCTTAATATTCCACATGTAATAGAGCCTGGTGGCCTTGAATCAGATAATAGCAGCCTCAATAGTCCCTGCAGCAACCCCCAAACCTTCCTTCTGCTTCCAAGGCACGATATATTTTTTAAGGAAGATCAACCAGATTATGAAGGAAATCAGTGAAGGGCATGGTATTCTGGAGGCGCAAAATATGAAAAGGAGGCCATGGGGTAAAATAGAAGCACAGCTTTCTGCTCAGGCTGTGCTCCTTTTGGGTTCTTAGATGCCTGTTCCATATCCAATTGGTCTGCATGAAAATGTGAGTACAACGTGTGTGTGTGTGTGTGTGTGTGTGCATGCACGCATATGTGTGTTGGGCAAATGGAGTGAGGGAAGAACCAAAACATCAGAAGACAGAAAGAGGAATTTGTTTTCTCATCTGCAATATTAGTAATTGAACATTTCTACAAGATCCCCTTCAATCTGTCCAAATCATAAGAACATAAAATTCTTTCCAATGTTCTTTCAAAGAGGAAAAAAATCAAAACTGAAGTGTCAAAAACCTAAACTGCAGCAACTCCAGGTTAATTGTGGTTTGCCTTCTGAGCCTCGGCTTCTCCTTCCAAGATCTTCTGCCTCCTCTCAGACACTCGGGACCCATGGTCTCACCTTATGTCTGCCCTCTAAGAAGCACAGGATTTATTGTTAAAAGGGACCCTGCAGGCCAGCTAATCAGGATACACACCTTGGCACTATTAAGGCCGTCTTTCAACCTCTACTGGAACACTGGCCTCCCTGAGAGGTTGTAGGGGAAGGGTTCCTCTAATGACAGGGTCAGCAAACTATGGCCCATGGACCCAACCTGACCCACCATCTGCCTTTATAAATAGTATGTTATTGTCAGTCATGCTTACTATGTATTGTCTATGGCTGCTTTAACTCTACAGTTGCAGAGTTGAGTAACTATGACAAAGACTGCATGGCCCATAAAGCCTAGAATATCTATTAATACTGTCTGTCCCTTTACTGAGAAGTTTTCCAAATCCTGCTTTTAATGAAATGGATGAGTTTTCTTACATTACCCTGAGGTCTGCAATCTGCCCTGTTGGCCGTCATTCTCCCCTGGAGTACCATGGGAGGCTAAGTCCTCCTTCATCAGACAGCTCACTCCTGTCCTCCATCAGACAATCCTTTGGTATGTATAATCAATATTGTGGTCTGCTCTTGGTTCTCTCTTCTCTGAGATGGAAACCCCTGTCTTATTCACTCACTGCTTGTATTTTAGAAGGGAGCCAGTTCACACTCCTGCCTGATCAAGCTCTGCATTCTAAGGAAGCTCTGTATTTCTCATGCCCACTCCCACCTCTCAGCTACCTCTGCCCCAGAAATCTTTGGGTTCTTAGACTTAAGTACTTAAACATATAGTGTTACATATAACTTGTACTTATTCAGCCATCAGGTCCCTTTACAAAGAGCCTGTCTGGTGAGGTCTGCTTTGTCTATTAATCAATTTGTAGCCCCCAGCCAAGTGGATAGGGTAACAAGCAAATGTAGAAAAGAAGGGGAAAAATGCTTCAGCTCAGTTTAGCTGGATATGAGAGTCAATGAGCGCTATAGAAAAAAGGCCTTATAGACCAATTCTTTTCTTTGCAGATGAGTGGGCTGAGGCCCAGATAGCTTATGAAACTTTCCAAGGTCACAAAACTGAGCAGTGGTGGGATTTAGATGAAAACACAAGTGTTCTGACTCCACGACCATTCTTGCCACTGCCATTTCTATTTCTGTCTCTCCATATGACTAATTTCCTTAGATTCATAGTAAAAAATGCTTTGGGTATCTCAATGAACATAACCTGGGAGAGGAAAAGATCTGTTTTAGGCCATATTACCCTATATCCAAAGATTCCCCTTCATCCCACTTTCCCCAAACTCTCTGAGTCAGGCCTGGGACATTCAGAAAAAAAAAAAAAAATCAACATTTACATAATTGATATAATTTACTGAGCACTTATTATGTACCAAGAAGTCTCACTTCTTTTACACTCATCATCTCATTTAATCCCTACAACAAAAAGAAATTATTATTATTCACATTGTATGACTCAGAAAGCTAGCTTTTAAAATAACACCTGAGTGGCCATTTGCTGGAACTGGGAGCCCACAATCAGAAAATCTGACTCCAGAGCTGGAGCCCCACAGCCCCCATACTCTGTTCCTACCGTTGTCAAAGCCTCACTGGAGCTTGTTTACTGCATGGCCCAGAGCCAAGTCTTTTCACAGAGATAGACCTGTGCCAGCTATGAGGAACTCTGCCCATGGTAAAGGTCATGAGGAAGGAGGCTTGGCATACGCAAAGGCATGATCAAGCCTCAGGAAACACCCTGTTCCCGAGCATCTACCCCCAAAAGCAGAGTCTACCTACTTTACTGTTTCATGCTCTCGCCTACACCTCTGACTTTATGGGCGGCTGTTCCCCACCGATTCTCTCGGAGAAGGAGTAAACGTGCAGCTCCAAGTCAATAAAAATTCCTGGTGTGACAAGAGTGTTTCAACTTACGAACTCCTCTGAAGATCCTCTAGCCTCCCTGTACAGATTCGTCTGGCCACATGTGATTGTTTACAGCCTCCCAACCATGAGAGGCATGAGATGCTTTAGACTTACTAAAGGCAAATTCTTTGGGGAAGTTAAGAGATCATTAGTATAATGGGTTGGTTAGGAATTATATTGGTGAAGGGTTTTTCATTTGTTGTGCCAATAATTGCTGCTAATTCCCTGCCCTAGTGTGACAAGGGTGTCTCAGGTCAAACCTCTCTGCTGGCAAACTAGCTTGTGTGACAGGATTATCCATACTCCTGCCACTAAGCACATGATTGTTTACTACCCCTCAACCATAAACAGCACAGAGAGTTTGGAGTATTCTGAGAGTCTTAATTAGCATAGGGCTTCTCTCATTGTTGAGTCAATGATTGCCGCCAGGCCTCCATATCCTTAGGCACCTGGGAATATATTAATCAATGTATTTGGAATATAGAAAAGGAAATATAGTAGTTTTTGATGTTAACAATACTAGAC
Source organism: Neotragus pygmaeus (assembly GCA_006410875.1). Taxonomy (NCBI): domain Eukaryota; kingdom Metazoa; phylum Chordata; class Mammalia; order Artiodactyla; family Bovidae; genus Neotragus; species Neotragus pygmaeus. Next base: position 115,137 of record SJYV01048420.1, on the reverse strand, counting down.
TTTTTGAGTTAACAAATATTCTCTTTTGTTATAGATCACTGTACTTTGTTATAAATCACGGTGTCCTTGCTATGTAAAAATGTTAACTTTATCACTATCTTAAGACTAACTAGATCTTAAGGGGAACATCGGTGAAAGGATTTTCATTTATTGGGCTGATGTTTGCTGCTAAATCTCCATATTCCCTGCCCTTATAATGAATATAACTAGCATATAGGAGAAATAAGTATTAACCTTTAAGATTAATCATGTTAACCTTGGGTTAAATAAATTCCTTTCTTGATTGTAACTCACTACATCCTCACCCTATAGGAATGCAAATGTATTTGGAGGGTGGTGCCTGGTTTAAGAAAAAACACCCTTGGAAAAAATAAGTTTTTTGGTTATCAGAAAGAAAGGATCATAAAATGTCAGCAGGCCTCATAGCCAGAAGATGATGTAAAACCCTTAAAACCTTTTTTTGTATACATTTATGTTAAGCACCTGATTTTGATAAAGGTCAGGACTGCTGACCCCCCGCGTGACTCTGTATTCATCCCTATGTGCAACAAAGGTATATAAGCAAACCTGAAAATAAAGAAAAACGGATCAGTTTCCAGAAACTGATTCCCCCATGTCGTTCTTTCTTGTTCTCTGTTTTTCTGGCTGAATTCCCATCTGGAGCGTGGGTGCCCACCATGTATACTTACTTGTTCCGGCTTTCAAGTCCACACGAGAAGGAGCCCAAGGAGGGGCACCTTCCGATATTCAAGTGGCACCAGTGGCCCAACGTAGATGGTGCAAATTCCTTGTCTTGGAATTTTATTGGTATCCCACATAAACCAAGTTATTCAGCATCTTTTTCTCCACTAATATCTCCTACTATTTTCTGGCTGAATTCTCATCTGGCACGTGGGTACTCACCAAGCCTACTAATTTTGCCTGAGCTTCTAAGATCGGACCGGGGAGGCCTCAGTGCCTCCTTTCCTTCGGGAGAATGGAAAGACGCCTGTGGCCTACCTAGGTGGTGATTGGTATTCCATGTAAACCAAGTTATTCAGCCTTCTTTTCTCCGCTAATTTTCCAATCTCTCTTTATATCTGTAATTAAATAAGTTTTTCCTAGGATGCCAACTCCGTCTCACCTTCAAATTACCCTGGATCCACTGGGGCTGGACCCCAGCAGACCTGAGCCTAAGAGGCACTGCTTGATTGTCCTTTCCCTAATACTCTTCTTTACTTTCTCTTCTTCCATTTTCATATACAATCAAGCAATGATTTTTTTTGTTTAATCAGCAAAGATCTATAATGGGCCCATTACAAATCTACATTTCCTCTTCCTGTTTTTCCTCTTATTTTTCTCTTGTTTAATTTTTTCTTCTCCCTTTAATGGCCTACATCTACTTAAAGCACCCAAAGGTATTCTCAGCTCAGTCAAAGCTTGAAGGAATAAGTGTTTTGCTTTCCTTTAGATCCTACTCTGTTAAAGGCACAGATGATGCTATTGAATCTACCTCCTCCAGCAGGCACCTGATCCTGACTTAGAAAGGGATAAACTTGTACCCTGAATTCAGTTCTGTTCGTATTAAACCTTCCTACATCACACACTATAAGTGGTGCTAGAATGCAAAAAGAAAAATATAGTCCATGCCTTCCTGGAGTTTATTGCCTGGTAGGGTTCAGGGAAAATTCCAGGCAAAGAAAAATACTTAATCTGAGTAGTTTAGGATCATTATAATGCATCCAAATCCAAGAAGAAAAGGAAGGTGTGGGTTCATGTAGAAGACCTAATATACATGGATGCTTAGTCTGGGGTCCACTGAAGATAGAGGAATCCCTTGAGTCTATTCTTAGGGTAAGACTGAGTCCTTTACTCATATAACAGTCATGATTCAACAAGCGCTTGCACTGTATTTTATGCCTTTTAAATGTTATCTCATTAATTCTTTACAACAAACTGCTAGGTAGGTAGTTTTAACCCATTGTCAGTATTCTTGCCTGGAAAATTCCATGGAGAGAGGAGCCTGACGGGCTACTGCCCATGGAGTCGCAGAGAGTCAGACATGAGTGAGCACACACTTGCAGGCATAGATCATTGGAGCTTAGAGAAACTTAAGTTCCTTGCCCAAGCTTGGGCAGATAATAAGTGACTCAGGTGAAACTGGGAAAGTGCTTATTCTGATTTTCAAGTTTATGCTCCTGATCTCTACATACACTTCTGCTCTTCCTGGAACAGTATGAGCTTCTCTCTTCCAACCTGAGACATGCTCACCCATCATTCACTGGGAGCTTTTATATGAGGTGAAGTTGTGGGGGGTGAATATGCTCAGAAGGGTTACATGAACCCTGGAGGCAAACTGCCAGGAACAGCATGGGCAACTGTGCCTTTCCACTGGCATCTCTCTCCAGAGGTACTTGGTGGCACAGTAAGAAAGGCACATGGTTTTAAAGGGCAAGGTACTGGGTTTGTGTGCGCTATGCCACACTTTGCAAAGTCAGCATTTTTTGCAGGGCCCCTTAGACTGACTCTTGGGGCCTGTGTCTCTCACCCCACCACTGCTAGGCCCCTGCCTTACACCTCGATGTCTGAATGCTTGCTAAAGCAAGAGGTAGCTCTGCAGTCCCTCAGAGCTCCTAGGACCCCTGGGCTCCAGACTCCACTGAAGACTAGCTCCAGCACAATCTTGGCTTGAAAATTATCAACTGCTTTTGTACTGACATAGGCAGTGATGGATAAAAGTTTTACTCCTTCCAGATTCTTTACTGAGCTTTAAGTATCCAGTACTTAAAAAAAAAAAAAAAAGTCAGCAGGTTTGCAATAATTAAACAAAGCCCTGCAGGCAGAGCTGATGCAAAGCCAATGTCCAGAGCATGGGTAAGCTGCAAGTTGGAGCCTGTGTTTGCTGGCCCCTTTAGGGCCAGCTGCTGAAGCCTGGCTGGGCCCCACAGGTGCAAGATGGGGAAACCAGGCTTCCTTAGATCAGAAGCTAGCTTCTAAGGCTAAAAGAGTCATGTGAGGCCAATAAACACTGGCTTGTTTTCCTCTGAAGGCCCCCAGGGTATTAGTTATAATCAGAACAACATTTTGAAATCAAACTGTTCACCAATTTTATATATGAGCAGAGTTAAGCTCTAGGAGACAGTTACCTGTGGCAGGTATCTGACACTTGAGAGAGCAGAAGAGTCTAAAGTCAGAAGAATTGGAAGAAGTGATGTCTCTATCACTTACTGGTTGTGGAACCCAGGCACACCTGTAAGGTGAACAAAAGATTCTGAGAATCCACTGAGTTAATCTGTGGAGGGGGCAGACAAATAGTAGGTGTTTAATCCCCTTTGGTGAAGACTTATTTGTTTAGATGTCAGATTCTATGTTCAGAAAACTTCAGAACACACTTATTATATTGTAATTATTACTTCATAACTCCCTTTCCCTGTTTGATTTAGAACCCCTTAATAAGAAATATTCACCAAATGTTTGCTAAATCTGTGAATAAAAAGATGGAATTTAGAAAGATGGTAATGACAATCCTACATGCAAGGCAGCAAAAGAGGCACAGATACAAAGAACAGACTTTTGGACTGTGGGAGAAGGCAAGGGTGGAATGATATAAGGGAAGAGCATTGAAATATGAATGTTACCATATGTAAAATAGATGACCAGCACAAGTTTGATGCATGAAGCAGGGCATTCAAACGCCAGTGCTCTGGGACATCCCAGAAGGACAGGGGGGGGAAGGAGGTGGGAGGGGGAGTTCAGGATGGGGGACACATGTGCACTCATGGCTGATTCATGTCAATGTATGGCAAAACCCACAATATTGTAAAGTAATTATCCTCCAATTAAAATCAATGTTTTTTTTTAATTGTNAAAAAAAAAAAACCTTCATTTCTCCTCCTCTCCCTCCTTTCTTTCCTTCCTTCCTTCCCTCCTTCCTCTCTCTCCTCTTTGCTTCTGTTCTCGCTCTCCGTCCTTTCTTTCTTCCCTTCTCTCACTCCCTCTCACCCTTCTATTCCCACATTCCTAGTGCCCAGGACAACACCTAACATACAGATATTCAATAAATATTTTTGGATTACATGATCGTTACTTTTATGTATAACTTGACTGTACAAGGTGCCCAGATATTTGGTCAAACACTATTCTGGGTGTGTCTGTGAGGGTGTTTCTGGATGAGATTAAAATATTTGAAATGATGTATTAAGTAAAACAGGTTGCCTTCCCTAATGTGGGTAGACCTCATCCAACCAGTTGAAGGTCTGAATACAACAAAAAAGCTAGGAGAGAACTTCAGCCTCCTCCTGGCTTGAATTGAGACATCAGTTTTCTCCTGACCTTGGACTAGAACATAAACCATCAGCAATTCGAGTTCTTTGGCCTTCAGCCTAGATTGGAACTAACACTACCAGCTTTCCTGGGACTTCAGCTTACTTACTGCAGATCTTGAGGCTTTTTAGCATCTGTAACTGTGTTACTCAATTCCTTAAGAAATAAATAAACAAATAGAAAGAGAGAGCCCCATATCTCTACTCCATGCACTGGTTCTGCTAACTAACTTCAATACCTAACTTAAATACAATGGATAAAGCACAATAAGATGGACCATGTTGTTATTAATTAACAGTTTGAGTTGACTTGACCTTCTAAGAGGTAGACACAAAAAACTTTGCAACACTAACTTAAATACAATGAATAAAGCACAGTAAGATGGACCATGTTGTTATTAATTAACCATTTGAGTTGACTTGACCTTCTTAGAGGTGGACACAAAAACCTTTAGGTGAGTGAACCTAAGAGAAGTGTGACAAGGAAGTTCAATTATAACTCAGGACACGTCATTTAAGCTCAAAATCCCAGGTAGGATCCTTCAAAGTGGTATAGTTTGTATCAGTACTATAATGCTACTTTACTCTGAACTCTTACTATATGCTTAGCAGTGATATGCATGATCTCGCTTGATTCTCACAAGCTTATTATCCTTACCTATTCTATGTATGACAAATACTGAGTCTCAGAAAATACAAATGACTTCTCCAGTATCAGAGCTGCTGATGGAGCAGTGGTGGAGCCAGACCCAAACTCCTAACCATCATGCCACTGCCACTCAGCTTCCAACTTTGATGGCAGGATTACAGCTGCATCACTTAGCATGCACTATGTTATAAATATTAATATAAATTCAAATCAAATTGACTTAAGCATGAAGGAAATGTATTGATTCATACAGAGAAGCACAATGTAGAGCTGTCTTCAGGGTCATCTGATTCAGAATTGTGTTCCATTTCTCAGGTTTCACCCTTATTCATGTACTTGCTTCATCTCTGACTGAAGCAAAGTGATTATGGTGATTCCAATACAATATTCATGTTCTACACCATCCAGAGGGAAAAGACAGACTTGAAACATTTATTTTCCAAAACCTGGAGCAGACTAATAATCTTCACTCTGATTTAGACAAACCTGAAAGAATCAAAGTAGCCAAGGTACATTATGCACTGATGATTAGCCTGGGTTATCACCTGGTCTTCCCTGGTAGCTCAGCTGGTAAACAATCTGCCTGCAATGCAGGAGACCCCGGTTCAATTGCTGGGCCTGGAAGATCCCCTGGAGAAGGGATAGGCTACCCACGCCAGTATTCTTGGACTTCCCTTGTGGCTCAGCTGGTAAAGAATCCACCTGCAGTGCGGGAGACCTGGGTTTGATCTCTGGGTTGGGAAGATCCTCTGGAGAAGGGAACGGCTACCCACTCCAATATTCTGGCCTTGAGAATTCCACAGACTGAATAGTCCATGGGGTCACAAAGAGTCTGACACAACTGAGCGACTTTCACTTAGATCAACACCCAGGCAAGGAAGATGGGATTAAAGTAACTGGCTGAAGGTGAGGTAATCTCCACCTCAGCACAGAAATAAACTGTGTGCTGTCAGAAAGGTGGGGAGGGCAGTAGCATGTGTTACATGAGCAACCAAATCTCTTTCTCATTCCTCTGAGCAAGCTGTGGGCCTCACCACTCTATTTTCACCCTCCCTTATAATAACTCACTAGTCCAATAACATGCAATAGAAACCTTACTCTGTACAAGCACCAGAAGACTGACATTCAAAGACAAACACGATTTTTGTCCTCAGAGGACTTGCAGTCTGGTAAAACTGGAAACTGACCACAACAGGGCAGAGGAGTAGAGAAGGAAATATTTGTGAGTTGGATGAATGAGTATGTGTACAATGGACAGCCAAAGTCTCATTAACCTTTTCTTCTGCATTGGAATCAACCCAAGGTATTTAACCTTCCTTCAAAGCTCATTTTATCGTTTTCACTGCTTTCTTTTGGATCAGTGCCCCCCTCTCTTTTCTGAGACATTGAATCCCATGGCATATGCAGTGTTCAGAGGATACCCTGATTCACACTGAGTCTAATCCTACACCCCTTCTCCCCTTAGTACATTTCTCATTTATGCATGCTCGTCCTGTTTCTCAATCTCCTTCAATTGTAGATCTGGGAAGGAGCTGTGTTTAAGTACTCTTATTTGTAGCCTGTCTAGAGCATGGCTGTGGTTCAGTAGCTGTCTATTAATGATAGTAACTAGGTTGATAAGAGATTTCAGTTCCTGGAGCTATTCAGCAAATGCTTTTTGACCAATTTTAAATTTGTTTTAGACAAAAATATTTACAGTTTTTAGTCACTGGCAAGCTGCTCTGGTTGCTTATTTTCTACACACTGCAACAGAGATATTAGAAGCTGAGCCTCCTGTTGATTTTTTTTTTTATATCATTCTACAGATTTTTCAGTCCAAGGAGCTCAACACATTTACCAAACCTCATGAGGTTAGGAAGAATAGGCTTGACTACTCACATTTTTGACTTGTATGTTGGCTCAGACAGTTAAGCATCTGTCTACAATGTGGGAGACCCGGGCTCCATCCCTGGATCGGGAAGTTCCCTGGAGAAGGAAATGGCAATCCACTCCAGTACTACTGCCTGGAAAATCCCATGGACAGAGGAGCCTGGTAGGCTACAGTCCATGGGATCGCAAAGAGTCGGACACAACTGAGCAATGTTCACTTCACTCACATTTTTAAGGATGTTAAAAAAAAAAATGTACAGAATAAGGCTGCATCTTATCCATGCCAACAGCAGAACCAAGACTACAATTTCAGTTACCAGTTATGCCTGACCTACCCTCAGGGTTTTCCTCCTCAGGGACAGGGCACGGAAGACAGAAAGAAGGGAGGAGGCAGGTATTTACTGAGTTCTTGATATGCATCACATACTTTTGATGTTTACATGTGAACCATATCATTATTCCTCACAACTGTGTTAGAAAGATAGTTATCTTATTCTCATTAGACAAAGAAGAGAGTAAGATTCAGAATTATTTACTTGCACACAGCTAATATCTGGTAGAGCTGGGATTCAAACCCCAATATCACCCCAATTTGTCTTTTGCTCTGTACCTTCGGACCTTCCAAAGTCAACAAATGCCTGAATTTGAAAGTGTTTAGAAAATGGCTTCTGAAGACTGATGGAGATGAGCAGCTCTCACAGCCTGACCACACCATCTTGGAATAATGTTCTGTTAATGGTCTAGTGGTGGTGCTGAGTACAACTAGGGAAGATGACTGTGTTCTAATTCCATCTCTTTTTCTGTCTTAATTCCATCGCTGCTGCTAATTGGCTGAATAACCGTGAACAATTCTACTTCTCCAAATATGTCCAATAAATATTTTTAAATAGCTAAATGGATGGTTATATTAGTAAATGCTCAAATGAGGGGGTTGTTGGCAACTTTGTTTTTCTCTGCCCCTTGACAATTCTAAAAGACAACTACAAGTTTGGTCATGACTTAAGAATAAGTTCAGACTTCATCATCTACGCCAGTCCAAACACAATGGTATAAAAGCATAAAATTTAGAGCATCTGCTAGTAATAGTGGAAAGATAAAAAACACACAGCTGCTCTGTGCTGACTTTTCTTGGCAGGTCCCTGACAACACCCCAAACTTACAAGCTTCATATGAAGAACAGGCTGGAAATTAAATCACAGAACAGAGTGGGGAAATAGAAATCCCTTAGGCCACAAAAGGATGAAAAGGGGAAAACAAAAGCAAATATATAAGATTTTGACACATGCAGGGAATCCATCTTCTTAGGAAGAGACCAAGGGGGTCCTTGGGCATCAGAGTGTATGGAAGAAAAGCATTAGATTTGGAAACACGAGACAGAATTCAAGGATAGCTCTACAGTGACCCCTGGGTGACCGTACAGAGGTCATTCACCTTCCCTTCAACTTCCTTTCCCACTTGTAAAATATGGGTACTTCACAAAGTTAGTCTAGAGTTCACTGAGAAAAATAAGAACAAGAAGAGCAGGTTTCTGCATCCCACATGGGTTTCAGATTGCACTGCATGTCATTTTAATTATTCTTTCTCCACAGAACAATATAATTTATAGTGAATATGCTTGCTTTTGTTACCTTTTTTGGAGGGGGAGGCAATCAACATTTATTGGGAACCTATCACAGGGAGAGTCTGTAGATGGATACAAAAGTGTGTGAAAACATTCTCAACCACCTCAGGGAATGGAAATACCTACCCATCCACCAATTATACAGCTAGTTTGAAACTTTGGGCCAAGTCTGCCCAAAGGCAGAATAATGGCCCCCAATAATGTCTGTTGTGATCCCCAGAAATTGTGATATGTAAGGATATAGAGCAAAAGAGAATTAAGGTTGCAGATGGAACTGTTTGCTAATTAGTTGACCTTGAAATGGGAAGACCTTCCTGGATTTTATAGGTGGTGGTGGTGTAGTCGCTAAGTCACGTCCAACTCTTGTAACCCCATAGACTGTAGCCCGCCAGGCTTCCCTGACCGTGGGATTCTCCTGGCAAGAATACTGGAGTGGGTTGCCATTTCCTTCTCCAGGGGATCTTCCCAACTCAGGAATCTAACCTGGGGTCTCCTACATTGTAGGCAGATTCTTTACCAACTGATGTACAAGGGAAGCCCCGTGTACCATTTTATGAGTGGTTCCAGTTAAATCACAAGAGCCCTTATAAATGGAAGTGGGAAGCACAAAAGGGAGACCCAAAGAGACAGCAGCATGTGAAAGACTTGGCCCAATATTGCTGCCTTTGAAGATGGAAAATGTATCCATGCTGAGGAATGTGAGCTGTCTTGGGAAACAAGCAAAAGACAAGAAAATAGATTTTCCTCCAGAGCCTTCAGAAGGCATGCAGCCTTGCTGAGACTTTAATGTTAGCCTACTGAGACAGACCCATTTTGAACTTCTGATTTCCAGAACTCAAATAATACATTGATGTTGTTTTAAGTTACTAAGTTTTTGATAATTTGTTATGATAGCCAAAGGAAACAAACAGAAAATTTAGTTTGTTAGTTTCATATAATATAGAGAGACAGTCCTTCTTATCATCTTGTACTTCTCTGCTGGTAAATTTCTTTTCTAAATATTTTTATTTCTGAGTCTTCCTTCATAACCACCATCTAAGAATTAATGAAATGGTAGCCAGAATACAAGAGATATGATGTTCCAGTCATTCATTACAGATTATTCTACCATTTAATAGTACAAAACAGGTGTTTATTATGCTTATGGATTCTGTGGGTCAGCATTAGACCTGCTCACAGTATGTGGGTCCCCAGCTATAAGATTAGAAAGCTGAGAATGCCTTGACATCAAGGGGCTAAAATTACCTGAAGAATTACTCTTGTGTCCAGTAGTTGATGCTGTCACCTGGGACATTAGCTGGCACTGTTGTCTGGAACACTATGGATCTCCATGGACTTGGGATTGCCTTCCAACATGGTGACTTTTCCAGAATGTTGTACAGTAGGAATCATATGTAGCATTCAGACTGGCTTCTTTCACTAAGAAAAATGCATTTAAATTTCTTCCATGTCTTTTCTTGGCCTTCCTGACAGCTCATTTCATCACCAAACAATATTTCATTGTACGAATATACTATGATTTGTTTATCCATTCATCTTCTGAAGGATACCTTGGTTGCTTCCAGTTTGGAATAATTATGAATAAAGCTGCTATAAATAATCACTTGTAGGTTTTCATGTGAATGTAAGATTTCAACTCATTTGGGTCAGTATCTAGGAGCACAAGTGTTGAATCACATGGTAAGATTATGCTTAGCTTTGTAAGAAACTGCCAAAATGCCTTCCAAAGTAGCTGTACTGTACCATTTTGCCTTTTCATTAGCAATAACTGAGAGTTCCTATTAGCCCACGTCCTCATCAATATTCAGTGTTGTCAGGTTTTTGGATTTTATCCATTCTAATAGGTGTGTAGTGATATCTCATTATAGTTTTCATTTGTAACCCCTGATGATATCTGAGGTTGAGCATCTTTTGACATATTTTCCATATACATACCAAGCTGGGAAGAAATGCTATCTTAACAATATTGAGTCACTTTTAGAAAATACCATTTGCCACACTTCATGAAGGCAGGGACATTTTGTCTCTTTTGTATTATATCTCCAAAACCTAGACAAGCATTTAATATGAAATAAGTGCTCAACAGATATTTCTATTCATTAATAAGTCTTTCCTTTTTTTATTTTTTTAAAAATATAAATTTATTTATTTATTTTTTGCAATTTATTTATTATTTTATTTTATTTTATTTTTTTATTTTAATTGGAGGTTAATTACTTTACAATACTGTATTGGTTTTGCCATACATCAATTTTAAAATATTTTTTAATTTGGCTGTGCCAGATCTTAGCTGCAGCACGTAGAATCGATCTTTGTTGCAGCATGTGGGACTTGTGGCATGTGGGATCTAGTTTCCTGACCAGGGATTGAACTCAGGCCCCCTGTGTTCAGAGCATGGAATCTTAGCCACTGAACCACCAGGCACATCCCAATAGAATGTCCACCCACTCATTCTACATCTTTTAAATCATCACCCTGCTCTAGGCTCTGGGCCAAACCTGGGTGTGGCGGTCCCTATACTCATCTGGACTTCTCTGGACTCATCTGATGGAACTTGGAGCCTGAGACTATAACCTCTTGCATTAAAGAGTACAGCATGGGGTAGCCTATCATATACATACTCAGCCCACCTCTTGTTAGCAGCCTTATCAAATAAGGTGCAGGCCTCTTCCTCTCTCTGGCAATCTACCTTCTGTTTTAAGACCCTGTGTGCCCTGGCTGGAAAGACTGCCAGTAAAATCATACCCAGACATCTGTTCTCTGCCCATCATAACCCTTGGGAGATAGTTTTCTTATTAAGGACTCTGGTGATATCAGTCTCTGATGTCTTTTTATCCTAGAAAGAGATTAAATTTTGTTTTCAAAAATAAAATCAGAGATAGGGCCTTAAATTTCTCCNTGCCCATCATAACCCTTGGGAGATAGTTTTCTTATTAAGGACTCTGGTGATATCAGTCTCTGATGTCTTTTTATCCTAGAAAGAGATTAAATTTTGTTTTCAAAAATAAAATCAGAGATAGGGCCTTAAATTTCTCCTTCTATGAGTCTCAAATGTCTCTGTATCCTCCAGGAAATTTCAGAGAAATTAATATTGTCAGTGTAATTTAACAAAGCCACACTTGTATTATCTTCCTTCCAAACACTAAATAAGCCACTTTATATCAACCCAAAGGTTTAAAGCATTCTATGGCACCCTTTCAAACAGAGTTTCATCACTAGTGAATGGTGTTTCCCAAATCAGCAGTGACTTCTAAGAGTTCACACTCAGAAATGTGAACATCTCTGCCTACCAGTTTTCCAATAGAGAAACGATGATTTCCCCAAAACCAACCAGTCTCACGGCTATGGTAGTAAACAGTCTGTGGTATAGATATGTTTTACACTGGGATTCTTAGTAGTCCTAGATGAGGATCCCATGTGTATGAATTTATTCCACAAAATAGAACATAAGAAATTTCACATTATTTTTATCTCCTGAAATAAAATTAATCTTTTCTGAGCCCCCATCCCATTGAGTTGGTAGGAAATTCAACATAGTTTCAACTGTGCCAGTTTCAAATTCAACTGTGGCACAGCTTCCTCATTCAGGGTTGGCAGAGTTTCTGGGGACCTGGCACAGTGTGTCACTGAGAAATGTTCTATGGTCCATGGTCTGTCACTAACACACTCAACTCCCAAGCCCACGAAATCTCACAAAGGTGAGCGTCTCCTCCTTCCTGGGCTCACGGCCAAGGCTGAGTGTCCAGAGCGCCACACCCTCCCTGTTTTGGTGCCCCAGGAGCCACTCTTCTGAGACCCTACCTCCTCCCTGAAGTACCTTCCAGGGCCAGGCACCGGTGCCTACTCTCCTATGAACCCAAGAACTTTTCTTTCTCTCCTGGCCTTAGGGGATATTTTAAAATCTTCTCTCTCCTCTGGCAGTTTCAACATCGAGAGCCTCTTGAATGCCAAGCATTTGCCTCTACTGTCTTCCCTTCTCTTGAAGCTCAACACATTTCCCTCTGAAGCACAGCTTTTGGCAAAACAAAAGCTAGGAGAATCACTGTCTTCTGAGGGGAGTAGGAAGCTCCTGGGATGAAGAAAAAGAGGCCTTGGGTTACAGAAAATGTCCACTGTATAGCTTTAACAATAAAGCCCCAATTACCATTGCTGGTACTAATGGTACCAAAAATCATGCTGTCACAATTAAATAAGTGCAATTATAGGAAATAATATCTTTTCCAACAGTTTTTTAATCACCCGTACATTCCATAGTAAATTTGAAAACGTCCTCCAGCTACCTATAATCTGAATCATCACATCTTCTTCAGCCATTGCATGTTGCCTTCAGTCTGTCTTTGATTAAGAATGGTTTTGTCTGGAACTCTCTCTCCTACTAAACTGAGAGTTTCTTAAGAGCAGGGTCTGAGTTTTTGTAACATGTCCCAAAAGAAAACAGATGGCATGTTGAAACTAGATAGTTCAAAGAGGGTTTATTTACCATGATGCAGGAAAGACACAGGAAACCTAAAGGATAGTGTGGAAATCCAGAGCTATGAGAAACTCAGAGGAAAGAGAGAAGGTCAGGTAAATGGATCCCAGAAGGAAAGAGTGAGAGTCAGTAGCTGAGCCAAGATAACCACAGAAAAGGAGCCATCGTATGCCAATACCCTGGCCTCTCTCTCCTCCCACCAACTGGGTTCTCCATTGGCCAAAGCCAACTATAAACCAGACAGCATCAGCACCATTAATGTAATATATACACCTCAGCCTTGGGGCAGAAAATGAGGTAGTTTCTGTGGGCTCCAAATATAAGTTCTTCTCCCAGGATCAGCTTTAGTCTGTGCCCTCAAGAGTCTTAGAGCCTAGTAATAAAGAAGGAACCCAAACTCAGGTCTCTTCATCACAAGTTTACAGCTTGCTCCACTCCCCTGTAAGTAGTGAATTCCCCTTAAGATTCTGAACCCTACAACTACTTAATTCTTAGTCTGAAATATGCAATCCATCTGTTGATTATAAGGTATTTTGTAATTCACATTGGTTATATTATTACCCTAACTCGACTGTAAGCTCTTCTGTAAGGACAAGACTTGTATCTTGTACCTTCCTTGTAAATGTTATAGCTCTGAATATGGTATATTATCCTAGTGACTGCTTGATACTTGTCAAATGAGTGAGCTATTGAAGGGATCTTAGAATCTCCCTACAGATTTTAACTGGAGGCAGGCATGGCAGCCCACTCCAATATTCTTGCCTGGAGAATCCCTGTGGACAGAGGAGCCTGGCGGGCTAAAGTCCATGGGGTCACAAAGATCGGACAGGACTGAATGATTAAGCACAGATTTATGGTACAAGAGTAGGGAAGGCACATCTTTTTAATGACAGCCATGCCCAACTCCCATAGAGATTTTCAGGGAAAAAACTATCTAAGAGGAGGTTGGTATAACTTCAAACCTCCCTCTTCCCTTGCTCCAGTAATTAAAGCCCCAGAGGTAGTCCCATACATGCCCCAAGAACAGAAAGCTAAGACAGAGGCATGGACTCATTCATTAATTTAGTCTTTGAATTAACAAATAGTTACTGAAGCTCTACCAGGTTCCACACACTGAGCTAAGTATTCGGTATACCATAGCAAATAAGACAAGTATTAGACATATGAACTGACCAATTAATAGAAAACTGAAAAGTGCAATAAGTGTAGTAAATATTTATTAATGAAAGAAAGGATGGATTAGGAGATTAGCAAAGACATGGCCTAGGTGGTCAGTGCTTTGCCCACATTCCCAGCTTACCCCAGAGGTCACCATACAGTTTTTCCCATGTAGATGGCTTTCTGCATTGTTTCTCTGCTTCAAAGCATTTTCTGGCCTCCAGTCTGCTCTGGCAGTTGGTACCCTAGGGACAATCTTTACCAAGTAAGGGCTGAGAGCTGTGGATAAATATGCTGACTTCCTCAGCCTTCGGAGATAATTCTGAGGCACACTGCACACAGGCTTTCTCAGAGTCTGGGAACAGAGCCCCAGGTTCCACAGCAATGACTTCCTCATTAACCCACACTTGGTTGCCTTGGTTCCCTTCCCTCTATTGCTTTCTCACTCCCCTACTGGTGCTTCCTGAAGCTCCCCCACAACCAAATAAATAACTTGAATTTATATTTTTATCTCAGAGTTTCCTTTTGGGGGAGGCAAAAGTCAGACCATAGAAAACTCACTTATATTAAGGTCAACACACATAATAGTGAGACAACTCCAAAATGAGGAGTTTGTGACATCGGTTATATACTCCAAAAAAGAGACAAGTCACTGAAATTTCGGAAGAGAGGTGAGTCAAAGGCTGGTGGTCCTTCTTTATGGGGTGGAGAGTGATGAGAAGAGAAGCTTTGTACTGGAAGAGGAGTATGAGGGGAGGTGGATGGAACAGGGGATGATGTCATGACTGCCCAATAGGAGCAGCTGGCAGCCACAGGGAAGAAGAAGACAACTGTTTCACTCTCATCATCAAAAGACAGAACTCAGTTCCTTTCTCACCACCTCATAGTGACTTGGATTGCACAAAGCTGAGATGAGGGCATTAAAATAGCAAGTGATGCCCCATGTGGATTTCTTTTCTAAACTGAAACAACAGAAGAAAGCACTGTGTGAACCACTGATTGAGTTGCTTAGAATTCATGTTTAATAACCCCTCCTCACCCAATGTTAGGTTTCAAAGAAAATACCAGTTATTACTTAGGTCATGATTTCTCTAGTAGCCAAGATAACATCATTAAAGCCTTGTCATATAGCACAGAGAAAGAGAAGATGCTTAAAAATATCTGATGGACAAATGAATTCAGTATGGAAGGTGAGTTTGAAGAGAGTATTTCTTCCTTTTTTCTGTGTTTCTTCCTTCTACCCATTAACATAGCACTACTGATTCCTCCTGTCCTATCACTCACTGTGCCCTGGGAGGTATACTNCTGATGGACAAATGAATTCAGTATGGAAGGTGAGTTTGAAGAGAGTATTTCTTCCTTTTTTCTGTGTTTCTTCCTTCTACCCATTAACATAGCACTACTGATTCCTCCTGTCCTATCACTCACTGTGCCCTGGGAGGTATACTGAATGGCCCTTCCAATTGCTGCATTTGGAAGACAAACCCGGGTAGGGTAGCCTAGCCCTTTTCTCTCCTCCTTCTCTTCAAAGCAAGGCATCCACAGGTGTATGCATTCTCTTGGTTCCAATACCTCTAGGACAGGGTGGACAGCTTTGCCTAGTAATGGAGTTCAGTCTCCACCTAAAGGACAATCATCATTTCTAATGTCAATTATGTGATTAATAGCAATATTGTGGTCCCCATCAACTCTTTCATCTGATATCTTAAAATTCAGTTGGCTCAACATCCAACACTATGGAAAGAGAATCACACAATTTTAATGGAACAAAAGCAGTTCAGTTCAGTCATTCAGTCATGTCCAACTCTCTGCAACCCCATGGACTGCAGCACGCCAGGCTTCCCTGTCCATCACCAACTCCTGGAGTTTACTCAAACTCATGTCCATCAAGTCAGTGATGCCATCCAACCATCTCATCCTCTGTTGTCCCTTTCTCCTTCTGCCTTCAATCTTTCCCAGAATCGAGGTCTTTTCCAATGAGTCAGTTCTTCGCATCATGTGGCCGAATTATTGGAGCTTCAGCTTCAGCATCAGTCCTTCCAATGAATATTCAGGACTGATTTCCTTTAGGACTGACAGGTTTGATCTCCTTGTAGTCCAGGGGACTCTTAAGAGTTTTCTCCAACACCATAGTTCAAAAGTATCAATTCTTTGGTGCTCAGATTTCTTGATAATGCAACTCTCACATCCATATATGACTACCGGAAAAACCATAGCTTTAACTAGGGCTTTGTTGGCAAAGTAACGTCTCTGCTTTTTAATATGCTATCTAGGTTGGCCATAGCTTTTCTTCCAAGGAACAAGCATCTTTTAATTTCATGGCTGCAGTCACCATCTGCAGTAATTTTGGAGCCCAAGAAAATAAAGTCTCTCACTATTTCCATTGTTTCCCATCAATTTGCCATGAAGTGTTGGGACTGGATGCCATGATCTTAGTTTTGTGAATGTTGAGCTTTACGCCAGCTTTTTCATTCTCCTCTCTCACTTTCATCAAGAAGCTCTTCAGTTCCTCTTCACTTTCTGCCATAAAGGGGTGTTATCTGCATATCTGTGGTTACTGATATTTCTCCACACAATCTTGATTCCAGTTTGTGCTTTATCCAAACTGGCATTCTGCATGATACACTCTGCATATAAGTTAAATAAGCAGGGTGACAATATACAGCCTTGACATACCCCTTTCCCAATTTGGAACCAGTCTTTTGTTCTCAGGTCTGGTTCTAACTGTTGCTTCTTGATCTGCATACAGATTTCTCAGGAGGCAGGTAAGGTGGTCTGGTATTCCCATCTCTCTAAGGACTTTTCAGTTTATTGTGACCTACAGAGTCAAAGGCTTTGGCATAATCAAGAGTCAAATTTCCAACACCCGTTGGATCATAGAAAAAAAACAAGAGAATTCCAGAAGAACATTTACTTCTGGAACAGAATAATGGGGTGAAGAAAAGAAGCCGGAGTTTGGTTGGTCTTCCCCTTACCAGCTTTTATAAACTTGAGGTTTTACTCTATTTCTTCATTGTTGCAAGAATTGGACAAGATGAATTCTAAAGTTTCTTTCATGATTCTCATAATGTAGGATTTCAGGGTCTTCTGCCTCTGGGAAGGTTTCCCTGTGCTACCTGCTCTGAGTGAGATATCCCTTCTCTGTGCAGCCCTGGAACCCTGTTCAGTCCTTCATGGCAGCGCTTACTGCCCTGCAATGGCCTGTATCCTGGGCTGGCGGATGAGCACCAGGGAAGGCTTCATGATTGCCTTGTTACCTGCAGCACCCCCAGCACTTGATACATCTCATGCTGCCACTGCTTAGTCGCTTCAGTCATGTCTGGTTCTTTGCAATCCTGTGGACTGTAGCCTGCCAGGCTCCTCTGCCCATAAGATTTTCCAGTAAAGAATCCTGGAATGGGTTGCCTTGTCCTTCTCCAGGGGAATCTTCCCAACCCAGGGATTGAACCTGCATCTCTTACATCACCTGGGGAGCCCCTTGATATACATCTCACGGCAGATGAGATAAATATTCACTGTATCCATAAATGTGATATAACCTAAGGGGGCAGAGTGCTCCTGTGACAGGGTGACCCCTGTCAGCCACCTTCTCCTGGGTGAAAGGAAAAGAAAAGAATCATAGTGCTGGATATAGCCACATATCTCATGCCACACACCCCCAAAGAATCTGGGAAGTAGAATGAACACTGGAGAGCAAGCTTGGATTTTCTATCTATTCTGAAAAAAAAAAAATCTTCTTACATTGTTTTATAGATAAATCTGCTAATGCTGGGGAAACTATATGTCATCTTTAGGGGAGAGGCAACTCTCCCCTATATTCATTCATATTTATGGGCCTCTGCATTGGGGCTATTTGCTGTGTGTGCTCAGATTCTCAGTGAGGTTTCAGCCAGTTGGAAAGCACAATAACCTCCTCTCTATTCCCATATGAACAGGCCAAACTACAATCCTTTCCCTCTACAAGTCCTACCTGACATCATTAGACTTCTCCTCCCAGGGATTGGAGGAAATGAGCAAATCAACCCTGAGCACACTTCAGGTGGCTCTGTGACCTTGTATTCCTCCCATGACCTTTTCCATGTTACTCTTTGCATGGGCAACTTCAGCCATTACATTAGCAACACACAATTACACCTTCAAGGTAGATTCAAGTTCAGCCTCTGCCAGGACATAAATACCTTAATGAGGTGACAGCCATGCAAAACTTCTGAGTGGTGTAAATCTAGGCTCTGATAGATTGCAAAGATACGCTGGCAGGTTCATGTCCCAGAACAAAGAAAGGAAAAGAGAGGGGAGAAAGGATGGAGGAAGGGAGGGAGGGAAGGAAACAGGAAGAGAAGGAGGAAGAGAGCAAAAAGAAGGAAGAAGAATGGGCCTTTCTATGGTTATGCTGCTGGTAGTATGCAGCACAGTGTTTTTAAAAGTGATTTCTACTGTTTTTAATCCACACTTGCACCCTAATCCCTACTGCTTTAATTCCTCTGCTGATTAAAATTCCTGCTGTCATACTCAGGGTTCCATACTCATGTTGAGCACATACTCGCAAAGGACAGAATACTGTTCAAGTGCTAGGTTTTTCTTGCCTCTCTTGATATCTTTCCAATACTGCTTGGCCCATGAGGTGCAGTGAATAGACTCCTAACTTCTTTCAGGGGTCCAAGGAAATATAAATCTCTCAACCAAAGGCAGAGTGCAGGAGGGCCACTAGCCAGCCTCCAACACCAGCCAGGAAAGTAGAAATCAGTGCTGGTGCTCTGGCCATAAAGTGATGGAAGGACCCTCTCATTTCTGAACCTGCTCGTCCATACTCAGTGTTTGGCTCAGTTCTATATTGACTGCATGGGGGGGAAAAAAGGCTATTATTCAAAATGTTCCTCAAGTCCTCAATCCCAAATATGTGCCAGATCCTGAGAAAGTAATGAGAGGTAGAACCCAGGGTCAGAGGTCAAATAAAAGGAAATAACAACAGATCTGTGAAATGCAGTCAGCCTGCAGCTATCCCTGAGACTGCTTTTCCTTTAATGGTACAGTGGCCACTCCACAGGCATGTATTTGCCTATCTTAAAGGCATAACTCTCTGAAGTGATATGACATTTATTGTCCTGGCTATTTCCCTCACAACAGTTCCATCATGTCCTATGAGTTTTACAGTGGTTGTCCCCAGGATAAAGAGAATAGAATGAGTAACCATCTTTCCCCAATTTACCCTGGGAATGGGAGAGACCCTGTGTACTGCTGTTCATAGAAATATAATG
Source organism: Neotragus pygmaeus (assembly GCA_006410875.1). NCBI lineage: Eukaryota > Metazoa > Chordata > Mammalia > Artiodactyla > Bovidae > Neotragus > Neotragus pygmaeus. The sequence goes on along the minus strand of SJYV01048420.1, from coordinate 95,813 downwards.
TCACTTCAATATATAATTTTAAAGATAATCATTTGAAAAATTAATAATAGCAAGTGTTGGAGAAGATATAGAGAACTTTGAACCCTATACTGCTAGTGGGAAAATAAAATGGTACACAGCTTCTCTGGAAAACAGTTTGGCATGTCCTCAAAGAGTTAAACATCATATGATAAAGCAATTCCATTCCTAGATATATGTGCAACACAAAACTTATATACAAATGTTCATAAGAGTATTATCACAGTACCCCAGAAATGAAAACAAATCAGATATCCATCACTGGTGAATGGATAAACAAAATGTGGAGAATCTGTCAATGAATGATTATTCAGCAATAAAGAGAAATAAAGCATGCTACAACAGGGATGAACCTTGAAAGCTTTATGCTAAGTGAAAGAAGTTGGTAACAAAGAGGACACATATCACATGATTCCATTTACATGAAATGTCCACAACAAGCAAATCTATAGAAAGAGAATAGATCAGCAGTTGCCAGGGAATCAGGCAATGGGGGAATAGGTAGGAACTGCTAGCTGGCACAGGTTTATTGTGGGGGTCACTAAAATGTTCTGGAATTAGACAGTGGTGGTGATAGGTGTACAACTGTGAATGGACTAAAAACACTTTTAAAAGGTAAATTTTATGTCAAGTAAATTATATCTCACGAATATGAAAGGTTTGGGCCTTACCCAAAGGTAAGGCCTTTGGGCCATGTGCCATTCAGCAACTCATCCTTTTTGTCATAGTCTATTCCTGACCAACTAGAAATAACTGGCCACATCAGAAAAAATAGTTATCTAGTATTATGTTCTCAACTTTCCAAACTTGCCCCTGCCCTTTCCTACTTCTGTGAAACCAAGCTATAATGAGTATTTTTCCCAAAGATCTCCCAATCCAATTAAAACTCATACCTCTCTTAAAAATTTTCTTTCCATTATCATACATAACATGTCTTCCTTTCCAAAGCCAATCTATCCACGGTGTTGGTGGCCATACACCCTCCAGGCTCTAAAGTCTTGCTATATCCCCAAACCTTCTCAGTTTATATCTCCAACTTCCCTTTCCAGTATATCTCTCTTTCTTGTTACACTGAAAATATGCTCAGATGGCTTAAGTCCTTAAGAGGAAATCTTCCTTGCTACTGGATCCATTTCCATTTACAATCTCATCTTTCCCCTCTCTTTGTAGGTAAACTTCTCAAAGAATGGTCACAGTTATTCTATGAACTTCAACTTACTCTACTCTCTTTCCCACTCCCATCCTTCCTATACTGAACCGACTCTACGACCACTAGATGACTCACATACCATAGGCAGTTGGGAATTTTTTTCCCCCTGTATGCTACTGCATGTGATATTGATGATCACCATCTCCATCTTGAAGTCCTATTCCTTGATTTCTAGGAGACCACACACTCCTAGTTCGTCTCCTATCTTTCCAACCATTCTTTCAGGGCCTCTTTTGACAGCTCTTTTAACCCCAGCACACTGCTTCAGTATCGGTATACTCAGGGTTTTTCTCGAACGTGCTACTCTTTGTACCCCACTTTTCTCCTTAGATAATCATTTTAACTATATGATGATTGCTGAATGTCTCTCTCCAACCCAGACCTCTCTATCAAGCCACAAATTCATATATCCATTTGCCTGATGGATTTATCTATCCAGTCATCCCTCAAGTACCTTAAATTTAGCATGTCCAAAACAAAGCTCCAATACTTTAATGTGAAGAACCAACTCATTGGAAAAGACCCTGATGCTAGGAAAGATTAAGGGCAGGAAGAGAAGGGGCAACAGAGGATGAGATATTTGGATGGCATCATCAACTCAATGGACATGAGTTTGAGCAAACTCTGGGAGACAGTGAAGGACAGGGAAGCCTGGCATGCTGCCATTCATGGGGTGGCAAAGAGTTGGACATGACTGAGTGAACAACAACAAAAGACAATGTTTGTCCTTCCTCTGTGGTTACCTACAGATTGCTGCAAGCTGCTGCATGCACAATGACCACCAACACCAGGTTGTTGACTGTCTGAGTGGCGGGTCATTACAGACAGCACCAGCAGCAAATGAGTCTGTGCCAGGCAAATGTCACAGAGCTGGTAGAGGCTCTGGTTGGGAAACCTTTTGCCTTACAGAGTGTTGAGTATTTATTTGGATTAATGGCTTTCAGGGTTGCAAGATTTCAAATGTAAATCAAATATTTATTGGTGATAGATGGCAAGAAGAAAGACTATAATTTGAAGGTAATCATTTATGTATTTCCTCTCCTCTATCATTGAATTTTAAACCCATAAACCAGGACCCAAGTGGTAATAATCATATTTATAATTCTTTGCATTCATACAGTGTTTTAGCACTTGCAGTCTTCCCATAAGTTATTCATTTTGGCTTTAAGTCATATACCTGTGCAAGTAAGATCTGTTATTCCCATTTTACTGATGAGGAATATGAAACTCCAGGTGTTGAGTGATTTACCTATAGGTCAAGGATCAGAACCCACACTGCCTGATACCAAAGTTACAGCTCTCACCAAAATACCACACTGACTCCTCACCTCCTTTCCTTGAGAGTCCCCACAAAGCACAGCAATGATATTAGTTGAGGGTTTTTCAGGTTGCCACACCCTGTCATACACATATATATTTTATATACATTTTACTTTTACAACAACCTGTGAGATGGATACTACCATAGTTTTTGATAAGGGCTTCCAGATCAAGAATTGTGACTATGACTAGACTAGAGAGGTGAGTCAGAGACAAAAGGTACTGCTTGACCAGACACTATTTTCCTCAAAATCCTTTGCTGTATCTGGCTTCCCTTGAGAGATCCAGATCCGACTCTTTGTGACCCCATGGACTGTGGCCTACCAGGCTCCTCCCTCCATGGGATTCTCCTGGCAAGAGTACTGGAATGGGTTGCCATTGCCTTCTCCAGGGGATCTTCCCGACCCAGGGATCGAACCAGGGTAGACACTTTAACCTCTGAGCCACCAGGGAAGCCCCAGATGAATGCCAGGTCCTGGCTATTTCTGATCATTGATCAAATGCACAGCACAATCGTCATAGAAACTTTCTTCCTTGAGCATTCTCTCAAAATGAATCTGTTATATCATCTTAGTTTAAGTCCTCAACCATCATTCTTACAGATAGTTGTCTGTTTGTACAAACCAAACTTCTGACCTTTTAAAATTTTTGTCAAGTCTTGCAGATGATGAGCCTTCACTTCCCAGGTGTATCTGACCTTTCTGGATCCTTCAGTGTCAGCCATCAGCTCTCTTTCTTGACCCACTTAAGCTTCCTTTTACATTTGTTTAACCTCACAGAGAATTTGATGAGTTCTCTGTTCCTAATAATGGCCAATCATCTCCTACAATCATGAAATGAAGTACTTCTTTTCACTGTGGCTGCAAGGCTAGGCTAACTAAATGACCTTGGATACACTACAGCAATAAAATCAGTTGTGTTGCTACATGATTCTATCATTCCTGAGTCATCATGTAACAAGGAAGGCACTTTCTATACTTCATATTATGTGTTTTGTTAACTTTTTATATTGCAGAAAACTGGGATCATAATCCGACCTTTCCTGTCTTTAGGTAAACTAAAATCTTCAAAGTACCTAATATAAAATTTGGCTGGAGAGTATGAACAATTCCTCCTATTCCAAGCTAACAGACAAGATCCTTCTTCCTTAGTTTCTCTTAGAAAATAAAATTTAATGATATCTTGATCTATTTTAAACTCTAGATTCCCCTGTCCTGTATATTCTCATATTAATTTCTTCTTTACTGGAGTTGTAATCTATTTTAACAAGATATATATTCAGTGATGTTGTCTTCCACATTAATGTGGTAGAAAGAATTCTAGGCCTTGACTCACTAGATCTGAGTTCTAGTCCTAGCTCTACCACATCTGACTCTGGGGGTACCAGAAAGCCTCTGTGAGTCTCCTCTTTCTGATATACAAAACGAAGTAATACCCCAGTCATCAGGGAGTGCTGAGCCATGAGAGCAGCTGGTATGGGTGGGTGGAATACTACTGCTGTCACCACATCCATCACTTCCAGATGACTGCTACAGACTGAGGGAGGGAGACACCATATCTAAGAATTCATTCAGGTCAAATGATTATTTTAAAAGATTATTAAATAATTATTACATCATTTTCAAATCACTAATATTATAATTTGATATTATTATTTAAAAAGAAAATATCCAAGGTCTTTGACCACCTTTCTCTTTAGAGCAATGGACCTGGGATGCATGGAAGGTTGAAGAAAGAACAACTGATACAGCACTCTCAGCTCCCGACAGCATAATCTATGCAGATGATATTGCAGAAAAGATAATGTCATTTTTCCTTTATACCACTGCTTCAGAGAAATACTGTGTGTCTCTGTGAGATGTCTGTGTGTGTGTGCATGCACACACATGTGCAGGTTTGAAGACAAGGAATAAAGGGACCTACAGTCACAATGATGGATCTCCAGTGGGCATCAGACCTTGCACTGCCAAACTCCGCCCTGGAATATCCCATTAAAGTATCTCTTTCCCATCCTATTTATGCTGTTACAGATCAAGTCCCTGATTTGAGGTATAGTGAAACAAGTAGATTCTGGGATGAGATCAATTTCTGTGATACAGCGTATGAGTTTTATGTCTTCAAAAGGTGGAAATTTTATGTTGGATAACGGAAAAAGTCTTTCATAAAGGAGTTGAAGAAGAATACTGAAGCACAAGAGGCAAGGCTAGGTATCAGGGGGGTTCCAGTGAAAAGTTTAATTACATGGTTGAGTTTTCCCCCCTTGGACTATGTAAAAAGTCAAAGCAAGCACTGGTTCATCACCATTTTACCTCTAACTCGATCAGTTCAGTTCAGTCCAGTCACTCAGTCGTATTCGACTCTTTGTGACCCCATGAATCGCAGCACGCCAGGCCTCCCTGTCCATCACCATCTCCTGGAGTCTACCCAAACTCATGTCCATCAAGTCAGTGATCCATCCAGCCATCTCATCCTCTGCAGTCCCCTTCTCCTCCTGCCCCTAATCCCTCTCAGCATCAGAGTCTTTTCTAGTGAGTCAACTCTTCGCATGAGGTGGCCAAAGTATTGGAGTTTCAGCTTCAGCATCAATCCTTCAATGAACACTCAGGACTGATCTCCTTTAGGATGGACTGGCTGGATCTCCCTGCAGTCCAAGNCATCTCCTACAATCATGAAATGAAGTACTTCTTTTCACTGTGGCTGCAAGGCTAGGCTAACTAAATGACCTTGGATACACTACAGCAATAAAATCAGTTGTGTTGCTACATGATTCTATCATTCCTGAGTCATCATGTAACAAGGAAGGCACTTTCTATACTTCATATTATGTGTTTTGTTAACTTTTTATATTGCAGAAAACTGGGATCATAATCCGACCTTTCCTGTCTTTAGGTAAACTAAAATCTTCAAAGTACCTAATATAAAATTTGGCTGGAGAGTATGAACAATTCCTCCTATTCCAAGCTAACAGACAAGATCCTTCTTCCTTAGTTTCTCTTAGAAAATAAAATTTAATGATATCTTGATCTATTTTAAACTCTAGATTCCCCTGTCCTGTATATTCTCATATTAATTTCTTCTTTACTGGAGTTGTAATCTATTTTAACAAGATATATATTCAGTGATGTTGTCTTCCACATTAATGTGGTAGAAAGAATTCTAGGCCTTGACTCACTAGATCTGAGTTCTAGTCCTAGCTCTACCACATCTGACTCTGGGGGTACCAGAAAGCCTCTGTGAGTCTCCTCTTTCTGATATACAAAACGAAGTAATACCCCAGTCATCAGGGAGTGCTGAGCCATGAGAGCAGCTGGTATGGGTGGGTGGAATACTACTGCTGTCACCACATCCATCACTTCCAGATGACTGCTACAGACTGAGGGAGGGAGACACCATATCTAAGAATTCATTCAGGTCAAATGATTATTTTAAAAGATTATTAAATAATTATTACATCATTTTCAAATCACTAATATTATAATTTGATATTATTATTTAAAAATAAAATATCCAAGGTCTTTGACCACCTTTCTCTTTAGAGCAATGGACCTGGGATGCATGGAAAGTTGAAGAAAGAACAACTGATACAGCACTCTCAGCTCCTGACAGCATAATCTATGCAGATGATATTGCAGAAAAGATAATGTCATTTTTCCTTTATACCACTGCTTCAGAGAAATACTGTGTGTCTCTGTGAGATGTCTGTGTGTGTGTGCATGCACACACATGTGCAGGTTTGAAGACAAGGAATAAAGGGACCTACAGTCACAATGATGGATCTCCAGTGGGCATCAGACCTTGCACTGCCAAACTCCGCCCTGGAATATCCCATTAAAGTATCTCTTTCCCATCCTATTTATGCTGTTACAGATCAAGTCCCTGATTTGAGGTATAGTGAAACAAGTAGATTCTGGGATGAGATCAATTTCTGTGATACAGCGTATGAGTTTTATGTCTTCAAAAGGTGGAAATTTTATGTTGGATAACGGAAAAAGTCTTTCATAAAGGAGTTGAAGAAGAATACTGAAGCACAAGAGGCAAGGCTAGGTATCAGGGGGGTTCCAGTGAAAAGTTTAATTACATGGTTGAGTTTTCCCCCCTTGGACTATGTAAAAAGTCAAAGCAAGCACTGGTTCATCACCATTTTACCTCTAACTCGATCAGTTCAGTTCAGTCCAGTCACTCAGTCGTATTCGACTCTTTGTGACCCCATGAATCGCAGCACGCCAGGCCTCCCTGTCCATCACCATCTCCTGGAGTCTACCCAAACTCATGTCCATCAAGTCAGTGATCCATCCAGCCATCTCATCCTCTGCAGTCCCCTTCTCCTCCTGCCCCTAATCCCTCTCAGCATCAGAGTCTTTTCTAGTGAGTCAACTCTTCGCATGAGGTGGCCAAAGTATTGGAGTTTCAGCTTCAGCATCAATCCTTCAATGAACACTCAGGACTGCTCTCCTTTAGGATGGACTGGCTGGATCTCCCTGCAGTCCAAGGGACTCTCAAGAGTCTTCTCCAACACCACAGTTCAAAAGCATCAATTCTTCGGCACTCAGCTTTCTTCACAGTCCAACTCTCACATCCATACATGACCACTGGAAAAACCATAGCCTAATTACCTTAATTTATTGCTACCAGCCATTCAGCTTTGTACAGAGGTGGGTTGGAGGATGGAAGATGCAGGCAAGTGTGTGGCCTTCCCTCAGTCTCCCTTCTGCTGAGGTCTGTAGGACTGTCCCAGCATCACACTGTGTGTGATAGCAGTCCTTGAGTTATAGGTGGTGATAGCAGTGAGGTGAAGGGACTAGTGATGGAACTCTGAGGGATGAAGGCCCTTGCCTCACAGAGAAGTGAATACCAATGTAAAATTCAGTGGCAGCTATGACCCTTAAATGGATAGAGCTTGACAGGTGACAGGCATGTGACAACAGTCTCAACTACTAAGACCACCTCAAGTAAGAAAGATTATCAGAGCTGTAAGACTGTCCTCTCTGTGGTTCCTACTCCTCCCCAAGTCTCCTGTGGCACAATCTAATTGTCAGAGAGCAGCCACCTCTCCCAGTTCCCAAACACAGTCCCTGTGTCCAAAGGTTCCAAAGGATGCTCTCCTGGTCCCTGGCAGGAAGGAGGAAACTCAATCTACTGTGATGGCATACATCAAAAATTTTCCTGTACCAGTCACTGGGCATAGCCAGAGAACTTCTGGATGCTCAGCTATTGCTATCTCAGATAACCTTGCTGTTTTCCACTGCTTGGAACAAGAGCATGAATGTAGTAAAGAATATCCTATTCCTTGGCTCCCCAGTGCCACAAGGCCTTCTTGAGAGCAATAAACTGTATACTGATCTGAGACAATCACTATACTTCCCTTTGATTAACTTCTTTAAAAATCAAGCCACTATCCCAGGGTAGAAGTCCCCTCCTCAGTCATAAGTTGCCTCCAGTGCCTCGCTGTGGTAACATTTTCATCTTTGCAAACCTGAATAAGGTACCCACGTTTGCCTCAGTAGCCAAACATGGGGAATTTCCCATCTTGCAGAGGCACCACCTCTGGGATTTAGCTGAAATCATAGAGCTGGTTCTCACCTCATAGGGGAAGTACATCCTTATCTCTCAAAGTAGGGCCCAACAGATTACTTCTGGAGCTTATAAATCAAGTAATGAGAATACATACATTATTAAGAGATATGGAAATAACCTCCAGGAACTCTAAAACCAGAGACAGTCAGGCATGGTTATCGTCAGGGAGTAATATTTCGGAGGATAAAAGGTGGAAGCCAGACAGTTTTTTCATTGTAAGCACTTAGATATTATTCAAAAATTTAATGTATTAATTGAATTTTTAGAGTGATTCATACAAAAAAGATAAGTAAATAAAGAAAGATTAAAACAAAGCAAAACACATACTTCCCTGGTGGCACAGTAGATAACAATCTGCCTGTCAATGCAGGGGACATGGGTTCGATCCTTGGTCTGCAAAGATCCCACAAGCTGTGGAGCAACTAAGCCTGTGTGCCACAACTATTGAGTCTGTGCTCTAGAGCCTAGAGTTGCAACTACTGAGGTCACATGCCACAGTTACTTAAGCCCACACACCTAGAGCCTGTGCTTGGCAACAAGTGAAGCCACCACAATGAGAAACCTGCTCACCCCAACAAGAGAGTAGCCCCTGCTTGCCTCAAAAAGAGAAAGCCCATGCAAAGCAATGAAGACCCAGCATAGCCAAAAATCAATTAATTAATTAATTTAAAAAATCAAAACACAATGTAAAAAATGAGTATTTATAAATTATAGAGTCAGAGAATCCTTAGAGCTAGAGAAGAAAACAAAAAATCTTAAAATTCCCTCTTCTATCCCAGATGGCGCAATTGGTAAAGAATCTGCCTGCCAATGCAGGAGACACAAGAGACATGGGTTCGATCACTGGGTCAGGAAGATCCCCTGGAGTAGGAAACGGCAACCCCACTCCAGTAATCTTGTCTAGAAAATCCCATGGACAGAGGAGCCTGGCAGGCTACAGTCCATGGGGTGGCAAAGAGTTGGACACAACTGAGCATACATGCACACGCTATGCATTTCACCCTCAATTCTCTACTTATTTACAAAAGATGAGAAAAACAGGCTCAGAGGAGGAAAAATTACTTTCCTAAGGTCTCACAAGGAATTGACTCCTACAATAATCTCACTTCAACAACACAGTCCTAGAGCAGTAGTTGAAGCAGGGAAGCAGAGCCAAGAAAAATAAGGTCCAAAATCCAATCTGTCATTCCTAAGGGTCATGTGGGTTATATTAGCAGAACTAATTGCAGCTCTTACAATTCCACCCTCTATGGTTATAGGGTTTAAGTGAGTGGTAGGATGATGCCTTGGGACAGTCAGGCTATAGAAGCTGCTAGACCCACTGGCTGATAAGGAGAGAGGTACAAGAGGAAGCTTTCTATCTGATTTAAAGACCTGAGTTTGGCAATATTCTGGATCTGTGATCTTGGGGAAGCCACTTATTATCTCTGTGCCTCATTCTCCTGGTCTATAAAATGTAGATAAAGAATACCCACTACAGAAATGTTGCAAGGAATAAATAAGCTAGTTCATGTTAAGTAAGTACATAGCATACATTCAGTTCAGTTCAGCCGCTCAGTCGTATCCTACTCTTTGTGACCCCATGGACTGCAGTATACCAGGCTTCCCTGCCCACTACCAACTCCCGGAGCCTACTCGAACTCAAGTCCAAAGAGTTGGTGATGCCATCCAACCATCTCATCCTCTGTTGTCTCCTTCTCCTCCTGCCTTCAATGTTTCCCAGCATCAGGGTCTTTTCAAATGAGTCAGTTCTTCCCATCAGGTGGCCAAAGTATTGGAGCTTCAGCTTCAGCATAAGTCCTTCCAACGAATATTCAGGACTGATTTCCTTGAGGAGTGACTGGTTTGATCTCCTTGCAGTCCCAGGGACTCTCAAGAGTCTTCTTCAAAACCACAGTTCAAAAGCATCAATTTTTCGGTGCTCAGCTTTCTTTATAGTCCAACTCTCACATTCATACATGACTACTGGAAAAACCATAGCTTTGATTAGACAGATTTTTATCGGCAAAATAAATGTCATGTAAGTGTTAACTTCCCTATCATTCTATCTTAAACCCCTAAAAGTTTATTTTAATAAATACATCACACAGAAAAAATTTGGTATATCGGAAGCTGAGAGGCATACCGAGGGGAAAAAGTAGAAAGGAAGGCATGTTATAAGCTAATATTCCACAGGGTATCCTAATACTACCTGGGAAGACAATGCAAGACTAACATGGGAAACTGGAGGGTCACCACAACAGAAAGCATATGAGGTTGTCTTACCTGCCATGCCAAGAAATACCTGATGACACCAGCTGAGAGGGCATCTAGATACTTGGAAAGAAATCAGCATGTCCCAGGTTTACAGGGAAGAATGCTCTCACTAAAAATGAATGAGAACCAAGAACTATTAAATATCAGATGAAGGTGAACATAAAAGGTAACTCTCCAATAATGCAAAGAAGTTCCATGTGGGGGAAATATTAATAGAAAAAATTTAAAGGACTTTTCAAAGATGCAGTTAACATATTCATAAAAATTAAATATACATGTTTTTCAATAAAATAGAAATAAAAGGTTTTCAAATGAGTAATTTCTTCAAAGAACCAGTAAGAGATTTTGAAATTAAAAATACAATAAGTGTTTAGCAGTAAAGGAGACATAACTGAAGAGAAAATTAGAGAACTTGAAGATAAATCTGTAACAATATCCAGAATTCAATGAAAGACAAAGAGCACAAAATATAAGAGTATGGTAGATGAAAAAGTATGATGAGCAACAGGACAGTATCTCCCCCATGAGAGGAGATAATTAATTAATTATAATTAATTACAAATTAATAAATTAGTTAATTCTTATTAATTATGAGAGGAAAAGAATGACTTCAATGTTGGATAATTCTGGCAGGCAGCATCCTAATTATATGGTTGAAGTTAACATTACCAGTAAAACGACAAACCAATAACATGTCCCCAGATATGACACACTAAAAAGGGCACATCACCTCTGTGGTATTCTTGACAAAGATGATTAACATCAATCTACTCAAAAGAAAACATCAGACAAGGCTAAAATGAAATATATTTTACAAAGTAATTGGCATGGATGTTTTAAAAGTGCCAAGGTCATGAAAGGCAAAGAAAATCCAAGAAACCATCAGACTGAAGGAGTCAGAGACATGTGCTAATTCAGTGTGAAATCCTGGACCAGAAAAAGAACATTAGTGGGAAAACTGATGAAATTCAAATGAGGTCTGTAGACTAGTTTGTCTCTCATCAGTGTCAATTTTCTGGTTTTGAGAACTGTGCTATGGTTACAGTAAGATGTCAACATTTACAAAGCTTGATGAAGATCGTATTAATATTCTATATTCTATGTACTATTTTTTGTAACTTTTCTACATACCCCAAATTATATAAACATTAAAAGCTTTTCTTTAATCACTTAGAACAGTGCCTAATACAGAGCAAGCACTCACTATATGGTTGTTGCTATTATGGGTTTTTCTTGGAAGTCATATTTGAGAGCATTTCCAACTCCATGGTTCCTAACTCGTTTTCTGAAAATCCACTTCAAACACTGTCTTTACATAGAATATCTCTTCTACTATTATGTACTAATACTTTTCAAAAGTATATAAAGTGTATTTGTGGACTAATAAAAAGCACGCTGATTTTAAAAATAGCAGCTAATACAAGTCAACAGCTGTTCATTATTCTGAAAACTTGTAGCAAATGAGAAATAGATGGTAAATTTCTTAATTAGGTGAAGACACTTATCAATATCATGTAAGAAAAGAATGTTTATTATCATTGCTATTACTCAACACAGTGCCAAAGAAGAAAAACTGTCAAAGAAAGTTATTTAAAAATTGTAAATAAAATAAAACTACTATTATTCACAGATTAGATTATATACCTAAAAATTGAAGAAAATAATTAGAATTCATGAGAGAGTTTAGCAAAGTACTTAGATCACTACACAGAAATCAATGATTTTTCTATAAACTAGGATTTATCAATTTAAAAATATTTTAGAAGAAAAATCTTACTCATGACAGAAAAAGCTACCTAAAAATAAACCTAACAAAAATAATGCAAAGCAATTTTTTATTAAAAAAAAAAACATAAAACCTTACTGAAAAGTTTTTAAAGCCATGAATAGAGACCAATCGTGTTTATGTAGAGATTTAATATTGTATTTCACCTCTCCTCAAAACAACCTATATATTCAATTCAATCCCAATCAGAATCTCAAACTAACTGTATCATTCAGGGTCCCAGTAAGAGACTAGGAGCACACCTGGATTAGGATGATTCTGGGCAGAGGAGGGGGATGTTGATAAAGGGACTATTTATACACCAGCTATTCACACAACATAGATCGGGTCTAGGGAAATCACAAAGAAGAATGCCATCCCTATGCCAGAACATGCAACAATGGGGCCATTACCCCATAGGAAGATGATCCATAATCCAAAATCTAGAAGAAAGGAGTTGTGAGGATGTGCACCCTTCCACAGCAGGGGACACAGCCAGCACAAAGAGCAATCCTGCAGGAAGAGAGCCAGGAGAATAAATGTCCCAACCTCATCTTGCTCACTCCCTCCGTTACTGGAGGCCCTTTATTGGCCAAACCCACCTAGAAGTCCAAGTGTAGCAGTATCTCTTAATATAGCCCATGTACTCCATACAGCCTCCCAGGGCAGTTATGTATGTGCACGCTAAGTCACTTCAGTCGTGTCTGACTCTCTGCGACCCCATGGGACTGTAGCCCACAAGGCCCCTCTGTCCATGGGATTCTCCAGGAAAGAATACCGGAGTGGGATGCCATTTCCTTCTCCAGAGGATTTTCCAGACCCAGGGATAGAACCAGCATCTCTTACATCTGCTGCACTGGCAGACGGGTTCTCTACCACGAGCACCACCTGGGAAGCAGGGCAATTGGCAGGGTGAAAAAGCGTAGAGAATAGATTTGAAGAGGTAAACATTACCTATCTATCACTGTAAGGAATAGATCAATGGAACACACAGAGAATCAGAAACAGACCTTTGTAGGTATGGAAATTTGATAAATTACAGAGCATTTCTAGTAAGTAGAGGCAAGATGGATTACTGAAAAAGTGGTATTAGAGCAGGAGACTCTCTCTTTGAGGAGGGAGAACAGTTCTATACCTATGTCATACGGTAATAAAAATAATAATTCTGGATGGAATAAAATGTAAAACAGAAAGCCTTAAAAGTAGAAGAAAATATAAGATAATATTTTGATGTCCTTGAGAATAAGGATGCCAATGGTAAAAATCATAGAGATAAATAAATCTAACTTTTTCAAATATTATATACTAAAATACATCACTAAATAATTATTTAAAAACTGCAATAAATCATTTGTAAATATAAAAAAGGACGAGTATCCAGAGTATTCAAACACCCTGGAGAATCAACAAGAAAAATACAGCCTAGTTAAAAAGTACTGTCTGGGGATATGAGCAAACAGTTCATAGATGATTTATAAATGAGGAATAAATAAATAGAAAATGAACAATCTTGCTAATAGACATGAAAATGTAAACTTACAGATGATCTAAATGTTAAGTAGTACAATATCATGTGGGAGAAGAATATAGGAAAACAGGTACTCTGCTGCATCATTAGTAGGAGACACAAATTAATACAACATTGAAGGTCAATTGACAGCATCTATTAAAACTAAAAACATACCTATCTGCTGACCCTTACTGCATTTGTCTCAGGCATTATTTGTAAATATTTCTTACAAAAACAATCTAACAAAATTCCATTTGTCTCAAGCATTATTTGTTAGATTGTTTTTGTAAGAAACATTTACAAAGTTCTTAGAAAACAGAGGCAAGTACAAAGATGCCCTCATGACATTGGCTGTATAAGCAAAACCTGGAAACAAGCAAACCTAACTCTGTATACATCTATCAAAGGGAGAATGATCAGATGATCAGTAATACATTCATACTGGAATACCATGCTCCTCTTAAAAAGATGATCTAGGTCTGTATGTGACAACATGGATAGATTCTAAGACGTATTGTTGAGTAAAAAAAAAAAACAGCACGTTACAGCATAACAAAAGTAACATATCACACAAGAAAAATGTTTGTGGAGAACACAAACCAAAGATGACATACAACACTGTTGGTGCCAATGAGTGAAAGCTGCTGGAGAATTCAGAGTAAGTTTGCGGTTTCATGTATCACTGGCACCATCACTTCCTCTTGCTATTTCCCCTTTCCTGAGCTATAAGAAAAGTGGTAGAATGTAGTTTTTAGCTAGGCACATTGCTGCTGTTAGAAGGAATATCAATGTTTCTCAGGTACCTGCAACTCAAATGGCCAAAACATATTCCTCATGTGCCTCCCTTATAATGCTCCTCTCCTATGTTCTCCATCAACACCACCCGTCTAACTCTGAGCTTTGTCATTGACTCCTTATCCTCAAATTTCACATAACAACTTGTCATGTCTTTCTAAACACACTTCACATTTATCCACTTCCCTCTGTGCCCTCATGCCCATAATCCTTTTTCTGGACTTCTGCCAGACTTAAGTCTCCTTGCCTCACTAACCCTGTCTTTGCAACTAGTCAGCATGATTTTTCTAAAATGCAAAAGCATATCATGAAATGGTCTTTCATTATCTTTAGGGGGAAAGTGCCAATTTCTTATCATGGCTTACAAAGCGCTTCAAGGGGCCCCAACTCTCTCTTCAATATATTTATTTCCACTCTCCCTTTCCTGTTCTTCAGCCATTCTCAAGTTCTTTTCCATTCCTCTAATGAGCAACACTCCTCCTGAATTCAAGATCATCATAGGTTTTTACCCTCCACCTGTAATATTCCCCATTCAGATTCTCTACATCAAAAGAGTACTCAGAATATCTTCAGGGCTCTCACCAAAGATTCTTCCTTAATTCTCCTCTCCTATGAAAGGATGATGATATTATTAGTTATCTTTGCTACAATAACAACTGCAAAATCCAATGACTTATGACTAGCTCTTAACTTTTTCCCATGACAGTGGCTTCATGCTCTTCCCTGAGTCTTCTCATTTCAAGACTCAGACTGTTGGAGCAGTCCCAATCTATAACATGACATTCTTTTGGAAATATAGAATGCTTCTAATAAACTTCTCCTCAGACATGGTACACATGACATTCTGCTAACTCCTGTTGACCAAACTATGTCACATAGACAAGTTCACCGTCATTAGACTGAGATGTATACTCCTCCCATGAAGAGACACTGTAAGTGACAAAGAAATGGGAAATGGCATTGAATTCTCTTTCTTGGAAGTGAGGGGAAAAATTGAGGTTAATTGTATAATTTACTACAATGATAATAATGACAGTGACAGTTATCATTTATTGTTTACTACGTGCTGGCTTCCTGTTAAATGCACTAACATAAAATTTTCACTGTAGCCTCACAACAACAGTAAGTGTTTATCACTGCCCCCATTGTGCAGATAAAAAACCTAAAGTGAAGGGACTTCAGGTAACTTTCTCACGTCACATAGTGAGAGGTAAAAGCCTAGTTTTAAAACCAGTTCCACTTCTGTCTGATCAGAATCCATGTTTTAAGTCACTACACTATGCTTCTCCCATAGCTCCTTGCCCCTGCCCCTCAAGCTTAGTACTTACACATTCAATTGTTTACTGGCTATTTCTGAAAGAAGGAGATACTATCACAGTGTCTGGCCAAGAGTAGGGCTCAATCAATAATTATAGAGTGAATAAATACACTTCTGCACTTCCTTCCCCTATTCTCCATTTAGCTAACTTCTGCTCCAAGTTTCAATTTCAGTGTTAATTCCTTCCAGAAGCTTCCTCTGACCATACAGGCTGAGTTAGGACTCCTCTTCTGTGATCCCACAGGGACTTACGCATACAGCTATGCTTGTTCTTACCATAATGACTGTAATGAGTTTTGGGACTCTCAAGAGCAGGAATTGTATCCAATTTTTCTTTGTCTCCATAGTGCCTAGGAGAGTGCCAATCACAAGTACTCAATAAATATTTGATGAAGGAATGAATGACTACAGGAATATAGGAATGAATAAATGATAAGAAGACACCAAGACACCTTGTGGTACTCATACCCAGGCTCAGACCTAGCTAAAAAGCTGACATGTCATTTTCAAAGCAGAACTTTGCATCCTCAATATTCTCTTACTCCCTCATAGTCAGAACCTATTGCTTCCTCCTGTGCTGTGTGCTGTGCTTAGTCGCTCAGTCGTGTCCGACTCTGCAACCCCCTGGACTGTAGCCCATGAGGCTCCTCTACCAACGGAATTTTCCAGGCAAGAATACTGGAGTGGGTTGCCATACTCTCCTTTAGGAGATCTTCCCAACCCAGGGATCAAACCCAGGTCTCCCGCATTGCAGGTGGATTCTTTACCATCTGAACCACCAGGGAAGCCCACTGCTTCCTCCTATTGCTCCTCAAATGCACAATACTAACTTTCATATCTCTTACCCTCTCTGCGGCTGCTGCTGCTAAGTTGCTTCAGTCGTGTCCAACTCTGTGCGACCCCACTAGTTGTTAAGATATGGAACTTTTTCTTGGCTGAGTATTCCAGGCACAAGAGAGGCAGAAAGTCAAGGAGAGACAGGAACTGTCTGCCCACTCTGCATGGGCATTTCAACAGCACAAGCAAGGTCTTCCTTTCTTTAAACTCATTCCAGAAGGCACAGACCTGTGATGGACTAAAATACTGCCACCTCATGTAGGACCACAAGAGAAACCACTGAGATGCTCAGGAATAAGAATAAGACCCCCAGTAAGAAGGTCTGTGAAATGTTCCCAGGCAGGCTCATAACTAGACCTTGTGCTCCAGGTAAGTTGAGAAACCTAAAGCCATGCCAGTCTAAAGCAAAATTCAGAGGCCCCATTATTTGCTGGCAATGCTCATGACTCCTCATGTCTGAAAACTTCTCTCTTTTCCTCCATTCTTCTTTCCTTCTTGCCCATGGTTGATATCCCTGAACAGAGCTATTATACTCTCCAGATGGAATCTGATACATTCATTCATTCTCTTAAGGGCCTGCTCTGGGCACCAGGTAGTAAAGCCAGCTTCTTTCCCACCGTCAACTCCCTGCCCTTACACAGTCTACAGACCAATGAGGAAGCAAGATAAGACACATGTAATCCCAGAAGCATACAGTAAGTACAGATTGTAAGGTCAAAGACAGATGTAAACAAGAAGCTGAAGTAGAAAATGATAAGTCATGGAACACCTGTTTACAAAGGTATGGTCAGAGAAGGATGTTTAAAGATCATGATGTTTTAATCTAAAACCTGCAAGATGAAGAGCCAGCCACACCAAGACAGTGGAAGTACATACATTCAGATAGAGAGAACAATATATCCAACAACACATCCAAAGGTACAACAAAGTTTGCTGTGTTCCAGAAGCCAAAAGAAAGTATACAGCTGGAGCATGTGGTCTTCAGGGAAACATAGCCTGAGATCGGGCTAAAAGGGTGGCACAGCCTGCTCCTGTGGGGCCTTGTGGGCCACTGTGAGGAATATGAATGCGTATGTGCTAAGTCACTTCAGTTGTGTCCGACTCCTTGTGACTCTATCAACCAAAACCTGCCATGCATCTCTGTCCATGGGATTCTCCAGGCAAGAATACTGGAATAGGTTTCCATGCCCTCCTCCAGGGGCTCTTCCCAACCCTGGGATCAAACTTGCATCTCTTATATCTCCTGCACTGGCAGGCGGTTTCTTTACTACTAGTGTCACTTGGGAAGAGGCATTCCCGGAATGGGGAGTCTCTAAAAGAGTTTCAGTATGGGAAAGACTGTCTGCTTTTCATTTTAAGAGCATCATCTGGTTGCTGTGGAATAAAGTAAAAGGAGATCAGTGTATTTCTTAGAAGACAGATGATGGTGGGAGCAGACTGGAGAACAGACCATGAAGACAGAGAAGTAGATTTTATATATAATATGGTTTTAGGCATGTCTCATGTGTGCTGTCTGCAGACATCTAAGCAAAGCTGTCAGGTAAGCAGCTTGAGCTTAGAAGAAAGGTCCACGTTGAAGGTATAATTTGGAGTCACTAGCATACTAACGCCACCTGCCTGGCCAGGGGGAGAAGGCAATGGCACCCCACTTCAGTACTCTTGCCTGGCAAATCCCATGGATGGAGGAGCCTGGTGGGCTGCAGCCCATGGGGTCGCTGGGAGTTGGACATGACCGAGCGACTTCACTTTCACTTTCATGCATCAGAGAAGGAAATGGCAACCCACTCCAGTGTTCTTGCCTGGAGAATCCCAGGGATGGCGGAGCCTAGTGGGTTGCCGTCTGTGGGGTCGCACAGAGTCGGTCACGACTGAAGCGACTTAGCAGCAGCAGCAGCATACTAACGGGATTTTAAACTGAGGAGACTTATGATATTCCCCAGGCTGCTGCTGCTGCTAAGTCGCTTCAGTCGTGTCCAACTCTGTGTGACCCCAGAGACAGCAGCTCACCAGGCTCCCCCATCCCTGGGATTCTCCAGGTAAGAATACTCCAGTGGGTTGCCACTGCCTTCTCCAATGCATGAAAGTGAAAAGTGAAAGTGAAGTCACTCAGTCGTGTCTGACACTTCACAGTTCCATGGACTGCAGCCTACCAGGCTCCTCCATCCATGGGATTTTTTAGGCAAGAGTACTGGAGTGGGTTGCCATTGCCTTCTCTGATTCCCCAGGGAGAGAGAGCCTAAGAGCAAGCTTTGACCATACCAATCCTAAGAAGTCAGGAAGAGGAGAAGCAAGTAAAGGGAGTTGAGGAGGGTGGCCAGGGAGGTAAGAAAGATATCAGGAGACTCTGGCCCCACATACCAAGATTAAGAGGTTTTAAAAAAGGCTTAATATTTCTGTTCTTGTGATAGCTGAAACAAGAGGTTCTGAACAGATGTTAGTTTTCTTTCTTCCTGAGACTTAGATATTCATATGTTAATAATACTTATATGCTAAACTTTACATCAAAAGAACTGTTCTCTATTTGTGAGATTCAAATATTAGCCTACATACCAGGTGCTGAGGGGAAGCGGGAATAGTGATAATGAAAGCACATCACATATCAAGACATATATTCTTTGTCCATAAGTAAAACTTTCTGCTGCCAGGAGACTCCTTAGAAATCATCTAGTGCCCTACCGTATACAGTTAGGACCAAGCTGGTGATATCAACAGTGAGCATCACATGATAGAGTCACTTAGAAATACTAATACTGTGCCAATCACCAGTCACTCTGGAGGTGGGATCTGGCAGCAGGCCTTTAAGAAGCCATCCAGGTGAGTCTGCCACATGCTCCAGTCTGAAAACCACTGTATCACAAGACCCTGCTAGACTGTTACTCCATTCCCAGCTAATTGGCAATGTAGTGGGCACTCTGGAATAAACAAATCAAAACTGGTGTTGATAATCAGGCACAGCCTGTCATGTCTTGTCAGCCAAAAGTGACGGAACAAAGGGAGTCATCTAGGATTTATCCCAGGGCCTCTGGGGGGACCCTACAGGTAGCAGAGCAGTCAATGACCCTGACTCAGTTGGACCAAAGTCCCTGGATTATAATCCCTTCTCAAAGATTCTCCATCTCAGTAATGCTGATACGCCAGGGATTATGGTCAAATGAAATTGCATTAAATTGTACATCACCTTCCCCACCTGAGCCAAGAGAGGCCCTGGAATAATTCATTAGAGTCTGATGGCACCTGAACCTGTCACTGTTATACATTTCACTCTAGTTAGGCCACAGAATACAGATTATTCACCCTGAATATGGCCACTCCATAATGAGCCCCTCCAGGGTTAGCTCCTAGCAGAAAGTAGGAAATAGGGAGGCAGAAACTTACAGCAAAGTGTTTCTAAGAATAGCAAGGATGCTGGCCTGGAGGCCTTGTCCTGTCTCTTCCACTAGCTCATTGCATGTCCATGAGCAAACTGCTTCCATTCTGGCCACCATCTCCTCAACTGGGAAATAAACTTTGCTTCCAGTGCTGCTCACACTTCAGCCTGCACAAAAGTCACCTCATGAAGGAACCAACCATCTGGTGTTGCCATGACTGAGGGAGGTCCTGGGACATTGGAGTTTTAGTGCTAAAACCAGGAAAGTTCTAGGCAAACCAGGATGACCTGGTCACCTCTACACCTGGAAAGCTTGTTAAAACAGTGCTAGGCCTCACTCTTAGATCTGTGTTTCTAATTAGCTTTCTGAATGCACTGTTACAGACTAGATGGTATGGAGGCTTTTAAATGCCTTTCTATAAACCAGCTACATTAGACAGACATGAGGAGCTGATGAAAAAATATAGATTCCAGGGTTCCAACACGAGAGATCCTTATTCAGTGGGGCTGGAGCTACTTATCTTTAAAAACCTTCCTGAGTGATGCCCAGCAGACTGAACTAGATCATCTCATAGGTCTCTTGCAATACAAACATTCCATTGTATTTTCACTGTCTATATCCATCCCCATTTAGTAAAAGCTCCCCCATGAATTGAGGGAGCTCACCAAGTCACTTTCTCTGTGCTTGGATCAGTCATGCCAGGCATCAGGCATTTCCATTTCTGCCATGAGCAAATACATCTGTTAATAATGGCACAAGGGTCCCTGGGAGATAGGAGCACAAGTTCGGTGTGGGCGAACACAGGCGCTTACTCATGGATGCTGCTCTCACTTGCCCTGGGGAGATCCCAGTCTGCGTCAAGGAGCTCCAGAGAGCTGCCCGGATATGAGCCCATCACCAGGGCCTCACTGGGGATGAGTGTGCCCTAGTCTGTGTGTGTCATGCCAGGTGAAGTCAGACGCAAGCAGAGAGGGAGCAATCAGTGCTTCCTGTACTCAGGGCCTGGCAATCTGCTGGCAGTCATGACCCAGGAAACTACAAACAACCTGCAATGGGACTTAAGTGAAGAGTTCAATTAGAAAGCTCTAAAAAAAAAAAAAAAGAAAGAAAGCTCTACAGCAGTAACGGCCCAGAACCCAAGGCTGCAGCTGAGGCTATGGGCTCTGAACAGGGCAGATGCTGCCACCTCCTGGCCCCGGCTCAGTCTGAGCCAGCCATTGGCAGTCTTTTCTTGGATCTGGAATCTCAAATCACGAATTCTGAAGAGTTTGATCTAAAGGAGACCCCAGAGATGATCCAATCCCTTCTCCCACTATGCAGAAGGGGAAACTAAGCCCCTTAGATGCTGCCAGGCTCCCACACATGCACTCTAATATGTGGCAAAGCCACAGTNCGAATTCTGAAGAGTTTGATCTAAAGGAGACCCCAGAGATGATCCAATCCCTTCTCCCACTATGCAGAAGGGGAAACTAAGCCCCTTAGATGCTGCCAGGCTCCCACACATGCACTCTAATATGTGGCAAAGCCACAGTCAAGTCCAACCTAATGCTTTCCCTTAGCACCTTGCAGGTTTCCTGCTTCTTTAAGCCAAACCACTATATCCAGTGACCCTGACTGCTGAGGGAGGTGAGGTTTGTAGAATGATCTTTGTAAGAAAAGCAGCCTGGCTGCTATTCAGTGCTGTAAACATCTGCCTCCTCCATGCTTAACCTTCTACTGGAGGGAAACAAACACTGGCCAACAAAGAGTGCTTGCTGCTTTCCAGAGGAGAGTAGAGAACGCTCCACAAACCTCCACAAACACACATTTTACTCTCCAAAGCAAACAACATCCTATAGAAAAAGGTCCTATCTTCCTGATACCAGACCTTGTTGACTTTACAGTTTCTTTGTTCTTCTCCTTTAAAATTTGTTTGGAGTATGGACAAGATGGCAGAATAGGAAGACACTGAGCTCATCTCCTCCCAAAGTCACACCAAAATTACAACTATTTACAGAGCAACTATTAATGAGAATAGACCTGGAGACAAGCAAAAAAAAATTCCACAACTAATGATATAAAGAAGGAACCACAACGACATGGGTTGGAGGGACAGAGACAGTATAGTCAAGATCCACACTCCCAGGTAAGCAACCCACAAAAAGGAAAACAATCACAACTGCAGAGGTTCTCCCTAGCCTGGCAATCCTGTGCTGGAAGATAACCCCCTCAAAACATGTGGCTTTGAAGGGCACAGGGCTTAATATAGGACAGTCAAAAGGCTGTAGGAAACACAGAATCTACTCTTAAAGGGTGTACACAAAAGCTCACATACTCCAATACCCAGCACAGAGGCAGTGACTTGAAAGAAGCCTAGATCAAACTCACTTGTTGATCTTGCAGAGGCTCCCAGAGAGGCGGGAAGCAACTAGGCCTTCTTCAGGAGACATAAACCAGGTGCCAGTCACTTGGGGGACACCATTCTAACACAAGTATACTACTGTTCACACACACTATTTTGGAGTCCTACCTGTAGCCTAAAAGTACCAAGGATTACCTGCCTACCTGTAAGTAAGCATCAGTCCCAAGATGCCCCAGGTTGATTAGCCAGCCACTTGGGGACTCAGCTCCTACCAGCAGGGATACACCAGCCCAAAGACCCCACAACGGGCTCTATACCTGGATACCTTAGGACAGGACCCTCCCACCAGCATGCCGAGGGCCTGACCCACCCACCAGTGGGCCTTCGCCAGCCCCAACCCCTCCCCCAAAGCTCCATATGCAGCCACACGAGAACCTGGCCCTGCTGAGCAGCAGCCCAGCAACCTGCACACGGGGCAGGTCTGGAAGCTACCTGGGCCAGAGGCCAGCCCCGCCTGCCAGTGTACCCAGTGTCCCCACCAAGACTTAAAGGCCCATGCAGGCCACACACAGGGTGCCCCAGAGCATATGGCCCTCCCCAGGGAGGAATACACTGCTGGGCCCCAAAGCACACCTCCTACATAAGGCCATTTCTCCACAATAGGGAGACATACCTGATCTACCTACCACATAGAAATAAAAACAGCAAGCTGGGCAAAATGAGGAAACAGAGGAGTATATTTCAAACAAAGGAACAAGATAAAATCACAAAAGAATTAAACAAATGGGAGATAATCTACCTAATAAAGAGTTCATGGTAATAATCATAAAGATATTCAACAAACTCAAAAGAATGGATAAATACAGTAAGAAGTTTAATGAAGAGTTAGAAAGTATATAAAGGAACCAAATGAAACTGAAGAATATAATAAGTGAAACAAAAAAATATACTTTCTTTTTTATTTATAAGGAATCAAGAGTAGATTTGAGGATACAGAAGAATGAATCAGAAAACTATATAAGAAGGTATAGTAGAAATTACCTAATCTAAAAAGAAAAAAAATTTTTAATGAGGATTAGACTTTTGGGACAATATCAAACATACTAACATTCACACTATAGGTATTCCAGAAAGAGAAAAGGGAAGAGAAATTATTAGAAGACATAATACATGAAAACATTCCTAAACTGGAAAGGACTAACCTGCCTCTTGGGAAATCTGTATGCAGGTCAGGAAGCAACAGTTAGAACTGGACATGGAACAACAGACTGGTTCCAAATAGGAAAAGGAGTACATCAAAGCTGTATATTGTCACCCTGCTTATTTAACTTATATGCAGAGTACATCATGAGAAACGCTGGACTGGAAGAAACACAAACTGGAATCAAGATTGCCNAGAAAAAAAGACATGAACTAAAAAAGCAGGGAAAGAAGTTATGCGGAAAACAGTGGCTGAAATGCAGGGCACATGGGTGACATGTGGAAAGGCAGAAGTGGAAAATCAAGCAGAGGATGGTAAACTTGAGAGCCAAATTCACTCTCTGCTATAGAGAACCCCTCCGGGTTTTTAAACAAGAGAAGGATGTGACCAGAACTGCACTTGAGAAAAATTAATCAGTAGCAGAGGAAGAGAATCTTATTGTAAACACAGCAGCTTGAGGGAGGAGAGGGCATGAGTTCATGGGAAGAGGGGTCTTCCGTCCACCCGGATTTTATTTTGCAATTCAACTGCAATTGCTGAACAATATGTCCCAATGTTCATATTGCCAGAATTATATCCGCCCAGTTACTGCTTCCTATGCATTCATTACCAGGTTTTCTCTTCTATGAGCTGCCCTAGAGAACAATAATGATATCCACAGCTTCCTATGGCCTCCATTCTGTTCCACTGTCTCAAGGAAGCATTAATCTTTGCTCCCAGCTGGATAAGGCCTGTTTCTGAGGGATACTCACCATCGAAAGGCAAAAGCTAATGTGCTGGCACATTTGGGTGCTGGGAGGAAGGTGGTCTAATGGTCACTCCTGCAGATAGATATCCAGGACTCCCTTGCTCGGATGATATCATTTCACCAGTGCTCTTAAAATTATGAGGATAGACATGTTCAAACCTGTAGGATAGACACAGAGGGCTTCTCTGACTCATCCCTACCCTGGCCCTCATTAAAAAGTGACATCAAACAACTAAAACAATTAAGCATCTCAGAACGTACAGAGAGAAGATGAAGGAAGGCTGACCATCATGGGGCCCTACCCAGAACAACTGACTGATAAACAAATTCACCAAATATCTAAACTTTAATTTTAAATGACTAGGTGCCCTTGTTCACAGCCAGATAATCAAATCCATATATTGGAAACACAGTTCAGTCTTTTTTGAGTTGGTTTTTTCCCCAATTTAAATAAATAAGAGCTTTTTTCCATGGCATTTTTTTAAAATTTCCTATGCTTCTGATTAATGACAGACTCAGCTTCACAAAAAGCCAAGGAAAGGAAAGAAAATTAGCATGAAAGTCCAGCCATTTCAGGTCTCCTCTGGCTTTCCCAAGGTTCAATACACACTGCTACTCCTGGAGATGACACAGCTTCAGACCTGAGCTGAGCCCTGAGGTCAGGTGTAGGATAAACCCACATGTGTGACTTAGCCAATTATCCTTTCTGTGCTAGCCTAAACATTATCTTGAAAACCCAAGCGGAAATCAGTAGTATTCTACAAACTTCCAACCCTTGGGTTTCTGCCAAATGGGAGTACAGGAAGCAGTGGACTTGAAGTTAAAGGCCCAGTATTTAGACTTAAATATGCTCTTTACCAGTAGTGGGACTTTAGCCAAGTCATTTTCCTCTCCAACTTCAGCTTCCTCTTTTAAAAAGGAGCTAACCTCTTTAAAAAGGGATTACTCACAGGCTTTAATAAAACAAAGTGACTTAAGGTACAACAATATGGTATGAAGGCTAAATGCACCCTCTTCCTACCTGATGATGGGAGAGGTCATGTAGGTAAAGGACTTTGAAATCCTATGAGGACCTTAAAAGCAGCATGAAATGGTGAAAACAGCACAGGATTTGGGATCAAGCAACCTTATTTAGGATCATGGCCCTGTGGTTGTTAAGCAATTCACAAACTCATTCCAAGCCTCAGCCTCAAGTGTAAAAGCGGATAATGATGCCCACTTCAAAGGGTTTAAAAGGGGCCAATTCCAAATCTCTTAGGGAGAGATTCCTTTGTATGAAAGCTTCCCTGAGAAGCTCACCTGGGTTATACATAACCTGTAAAGCATGGATATCTCTGGTACCAAGAGCTCAAAAAAGGGTGTAAAACTCTGCATGTGACAAAGGATTTCTAAAAGAAAAGGCAAAGAAAAGCATGAGGGAGTGACAGGGAAAGCTAGGAAGATGGCTAGTGGCTTTGACAGGAGAACACAACCTCCTGCCCCCTCTTTCTATCCCACTCCATCATGCCTCAAGTCTGTAGGAAAATTACCAATAAAAAACCTTGATACAAGTTAGGGGTGTGAGTATGTTACAAGGCTGCATTTTACATCTGGCCAATCCAGTGCAACTTAAGACCATGAATCTGCATAAACTGAGAGGAGAGGCTTAGGCCTTCCTTTTGGCTCCAGAGGCCCCAGGTGACATCACTGTTGTATTATTGTGGTTTCAGTAAGAAAGGGGTATAGCACATCAGGAACATTTCATTCAAATAATTAAACTTCTAAAGAATAGGCTTAAACTAGCTTAAACCAGGAAGAACTTTAATACCTCGCCATTCCACTCTGTACATTCCCTAGGGAACACAGAATGGCTGGAACACCTGACCTGGACATGGAACAACCAGGAGCCTCCTTTCCATTTTCAACCGACTATGAAAATTTGAGTGGGGAGAGAATGGGGAGTATCTGTTCCTGGGTCTTCAGTGGTAAAGAAGACAGAGCTTCCAAACAGGAGGGGAAAAAAAAAGATTAAATTCATTTCAAGAGGAAATAGAACTAAAACTTCATCGGCAGGTTAGGTTTCTGTTGCACCTGTTCTACAGGCCTCCTTCCTTTAGCCTCTATGGAATTTTGTATATTTTATAGACAGTGCCTTGCAACAGTTTAGCTTTTAATAGGTTGCTTTGGGGCATTTCTCCCAACCTAATTAGGGAACTGCCTAGNAGGTTTCTGTTGCACCTGTTCTATAGGCCTCCTTCCTTTAGCCTCCATGGAATTTTGTATATTTTATAGACAGTGCCTTGCAACAGTTTAGCTTTTAATAGGTTGCTTTGGGGCATTTCTCCCAACCTAATTAGGGAACTGCCTAGGAAGTGACACTTTCTCTGGCTGAAGGTCTTTCTAGGATCGTAAGCATACCCAGTATATCCAAGTTCAACACTTACAGTGGACATTGTTTATGTAGCTTGACTAGGAAGGCCCCTGATCTTTCATGTTCACCTGATATCTATAGTCTATTGGACTTCATTTGAAGAACATTACCCATGGTATTACCTGCCAAATTATTCATCTTTTGGGTTATGGTAGTAAACCTGTAAGCAGAGGGGTTTTAGATTTTCCATCCTGTCTCAAAGAAAAATGGACAAGGAACACAAGATACCTACAATCCCTCATCCATCATTGCCCACTGGCAGGTGATCTGCTTCAGTTATTCATACAGCACACAACTCCTGCATTTCTCTCTTCTCTTCTGTTACCAGGGAGAGATGTGAATCAATAACAACTCTGATGTCAGTGATAGCCAGATTTTGGGCCCTCCCTCTTCCTGTGTAGGTTTCATGTTCTGGCCTCTCCTGGTTCCTTACTGACATTTATTCATAAACCCTAGCTCTGGCTTCCATTCACTTTTCGCCTCACGTCCCTAATCCTGGCCTCATCTTCAAAGCTTCTTAGTGCTCTGCTCTAACAAACCAAAATTCCCTTATTTTCATCAGGGCCTATCTATACTGGGTTACTAATTAACTTCTGGCTCATTCGCTTACTCACAAGAGACTACCAAAGGAAATCCTTCATTAGCATTCCTGAGCTGCTCATTAGCCACTAGGAGACTCATACCATCCAAACTGTCAAATCCACCAGTCTGCAAGAAGGAAAAATGACTGACTCTACTTGGATTAATGGCCCTTTACCTCCACAACAGCTCACTGGACATCCAGCACTATTGGGAGAGGGCTATGAAATCTGTGCAAGGCAAACCCCTGTTCTCAAAGCAACACGGGCAAGACTCACATTTATGCAACAATTAAAATACAATACACAAGAAGAATATAAGACATCAAGACAAAGGCAGTTTTATTCCAAAAAGGAAAACTGATTTAACATTTTGAAAATATGTCAATGTAATTTTCTGATTTAATAGAAAAATAATTTTAAAAAGGAAAAAATCATCTGATGAAAATCAACACATGATTTAAAAGAAAAAACTAACTTAGCCAACAAGGATTAGAAGGGAACTTTCTTCATCCAATAAGGGACGTTGCTCAGTCATGTCCGACTCTTTGCGACCCCATGAACTATAGCCAACCAGGCTCCTCTGTCCATGGGATTTCCTAGGCAAGAATACTAAAGTGAGTTGCCATTTCCTACTACAAAAGAATGGCTACCAAAAATCCTACAGCAAACACTGCATTTAACTGAACCATTGAAAGTTTTTCCTCTGAGACTAGGAGCAAAACCAAGATGATTACTCTTCTCATTTTATAATTATTGGGTAAACTGGATATTCACCTGGGGAAAAAATTGACCCCCTCTAGCATTACACATAAAAATCAATTCCAGGTGGATTACAGATGGAAATATAAAAAGCAAAACAATTAAGCTTCTAGACAATAACATAAACCTTAGTGGTAGGCAAAGACTTCTTAAACAAGATACAATAGCACAAAACATAATTTAAAAATTGGTAAGCTGATATACATTAAAATTAAGAACTGCTGTGCTTCGAATCACAACATTGATAGAGGAAAATACATTACATATAACTGAAAAAACAAGCTTATCCAAACTATATAAATAGCTTCTGCAAACCAAATACACAGACAACTCAATTAAAACTGAAGCAAAAGACTTGAACAGGCATTTTACAAAGGAAGTATCCAAATGGCCAATAACCATAAAGGTTTCTTAAACTCATTAGAGATCAAAGAAGTGCACATTAAAACCACAATACAATACCACTACACTTCTTTCAGAATGGTTAAAATTTGGGGAGTTGACTACATGAAGTGTTGATGAACATGTGGAATACCTGAGCTTCTCATACTGGTGGGTGTAAAAATAGGTCTAATCATTTTAAGAAAGAGATAATATCTACTCAAGTTGAACATTTGTAGACTCTATAAGCAATTCCACTTCTCAGTATATGCTTGATAAAAATGCCTACATAAGTGCAGCGAAAGAAATGCACAATAACATTCTGAGCAGCAGCATCCAGAATAGTTCAAAAATAGCATCAACCCAAATGCTAATCAACTGAAGAATGGATAAATACAATACACTTGCACAATGAAATATGAACAACAACAGAAATGAACAAACTACTGCAACACACAATATGGATGAATCTCACAAACATGATACTAAAAAGAAGCCAAACTTGAAAGAGTAGATACTGTGTTATTCCATTTATATGAGATTTAAATATCGGCAAAGCAAATCTGTAGTATTACAGGCGAGTCTTCCAGGGCGCTGACGGGTGGTGGTTCATGAGTGTGCTCACTGTGTGGTGTTTATCAACCTAAAGAGGTATCCCAAGAAAGGGGGACCATGAGGGTGGTCTATCACAGCAAAGATGAGTATTCTATCACTGACATTGTTTAGAACGGCCAACGTACAGTGATAATAAAAGTCAGACTGATTGCTTTTCTCTTGTTTTCAAATTTTCTGTGGACACGAACCCCTCTTTATCACCTAAAGCTGCAATGAACTGCTCCCACCACCCCCTCAACACTACTATTGATCAAGGTGTACACTTAGAATTTGTACAACTTCTATTATACGTTTCAAGAAAATTTTTATTTAAAATTTTAAAGGCAATGATTAAAATAACATAAACATATTCTATCATTTCTAAATCAGAAAACATTAATATAAAATATAAATCCAAATTAATGACAGCAGTTGGCTTTAAGAAGGGAAGAAAATGGAACTTCAGTTTTATTTGTAGGTGTGCATGTATAACAAAAAAAATTCGGATCAAAGGGACACCTACACTAAAGTCATTTCTTTGGGATGGATAAGTGTAGGCAGACACCATCAATCATGCAGTACAGGCCCAAAGGAAAGGATTCATCCAAAAACATACAAGAAAATAGCATCAATGAAAAATGCCCATGGTGCCCCATTCTTTCAATCTCCCTCAATCCTGAGGATTAGGGCACATGCAGAGTATGAGCTCAGGGAAAGGAATGTGATAAAGCGAAGGGACTGGTGTCTGCTGCCCCTGTCTAGCAGGGTCTAAACTCATGAAGAAGGCAAAAAGACCTTAGGGCCTGAAACTGTGGAAGGTGCTTCTGGAAATCCCTTAGGACACCCCAAAGGCAAGGGCAACCTGAGAGGCAGGTGGCAGGTATCACAGCAAAAGTGAAACACAGCATCAGGGTCTCTGCCAACCTCTAACACAAGCATACCTCATTTTATTGCACTGTGCTTTTTTGCACTATAAAAATCGTGTTGTTGGGTTTTTTTTTTTTTACAAATTTAAGGTTTATGGCAACTCTGTGTCAAGCAGGTCTATTAATGTTCTATTTTCAACAGCATTTGCTCACTTTGTGTCTCTGTGTCACATTTGGTAATTCTCACAGTATTTCAAACTTTTTCATTATTACTATATTCGTTATGTTGATTTGTGATCAGGGATCTTTGATGTTACTGCTGTAATTGTTTTGGGGTACCATAAACCACGCCCATTTAAGGTGATGAACTTAATGATAAATGTGTGTGTTCTGACTGCTTCATTGACTGGCTGCCCACTTCCCTCTTCAGGTCTCGCTATTTCTTGAGATAAAACAATATGAAAATAGGCCAGTCAATACCCCTATAAGTGTTCAAGTGAAAAGACGAGTCATATGTTTCTTATTTTAAATCAAAAGTTAAAAATGGTTAAATTTAGTGAGTAAGGAACACCAAAAGTTGAGACAGATCAAAAGTTAAGCTGAAAGCTAGGCCTCTTACACCAAATAATTAGCCATATAGCAGATGCAAAGGAAAAGTTCTTCAGTTAACACACAATGATAAGAAACAACCTTCTTGATGCTACAGAGAAAGTTTTAGTGGTCTGAATAGATCAAACCAGCCATAACATTCCCTAATCCAGAGCAAGGCCCTAACTCTCCAATTACATGAAGGCTAAGAGAGGTAAAGTTTGAAGCTAGCAGAGGTTGGTTCATAAGGTTTAAGGAAAAAAGCTATTTCCACAACATAAATATACAAGGTAAAGCAAGTGCTGATGTAGAAGCTGCAACAAGTTATCCAGAAGATCTAATTAAGGTCATTAAATTAAGATGGCTACACTAAACAATAGACTTTCAATGTAGACAAAACAGCCTTATATTGGAGAAGATACCATCTAGGACTTTCACAGCTAGAGAGAAGTCAATGTCAGGCTTCAAAGGAGAGGCAGGGACTTTCCTGTTAGTGACTAAGGCAGCTGGTGACTTTAAGCTGAAGCTAATAATAATTTACCATTCTGAAAATTCTAGGGCCCGTAAGAATTATGCTAAATCTACTTTACCTGTGCTCTATAAGTGGCACAACAAAGACTGAATGACAGCACATCTGACAATATGGTTTACCAAATATTTTAAGCCCACTGTTGAGACCTAGTGCTCAGGAAAAAGATTCCTTTCAAAATATTACTGCTCATTGTCAATGCACCTGATGACCCTGATGAAGATGTACAATAAGATTAATGTTGTTTTCATGCCTGCTAACACAAACATCCATTCTGCGGCCCATGGATGAAGGGGTAATTTTGACTTCCAAGTCTTCTTTAAGAAAAATATTTTGTAAAGCTATAGATGCCATACACAGTGATTCCCCTGATGAATATGGTCAACATCAACTTTTAAACTTTCTAGAATGCATTTATTATTCTAGATGCCATTAAGAACATCTGTGATTTATGGGAAGAGGTAAAATACCAACATTAATGAAAGTGTAGAAGAAGTTGATTCCAATCCTCATTGATGACTTTGAAGGGTTCAAGACTTGAGTGGAGGAAGTAACTGCAGATGGGGTAGAAACAGCAAAAGAACTAAAATCAGAAGCAGAGCCTGAAGATCCACCTGAACTGCGACCATCTCATGACCAAAGTTTCACGGATGAGGAGTTACTTATTACGGATGAACAAGGAAAGTGGCTTCTTGAGATGAAATCTACTTCCGGTGAATAAGTTGTGAAGACTGGAAATGTCAATAAAGGATTTAAGAATATTACATAAACTTAGCTGAGAAAGCTGAGCAGGATGAAAGAGAACTGACTCCAATTTTAAAAGAAGTTCTGTGAATAAAATGCTATCAAATGGCATTGCATGCCACAGAAGTCACTTGTGAAAGAGTCAACTAATGTGGCAAACTTTAATTTTGTCTTATTTTGAGCAATAAGCCATCCCAACCTTCAGTAACCATCACCTGGATCAGTCAGTCAATTAGCAGCCATCGACAGCAAGGCAAGACCCTTCACCAGCAAAAATATCACAACCTGCTGAAGTCTCAGATGATGGTGAGCAATTTTTAGCAATAAAGTACTTTTTAATTAAGGTACAGTTTTTTTAGACATAATGCTACTTCACACTTAATAGGCTACAATATAGTATAAACGTAGCTTTTATACGTGTTAAAAAACAAAAAAATTCATATGACTTGCTTTATGGCAATATTTGCTTTATTATAATATTTGCTTTATTGAAATGATCTAAAACCAAACCCACAATATTGCCAAAATGTGCCTGTAACATCTCCTTGAGTTTTGAGGACCCAAGGGTAAAGGGCCTAGCAAAAAGAGCACCCCTTCGACAGGCAAAGGGAGACCCACTGAATCACAGTGCTTCAAACCCACAAGGGNCTAAAACCAAACCCACAATATTGCCAAAATGTGCCTGTAACATCTCCTTGAGTTTTGAGGACCCAAGGGTAAAGGGCCTAGCAAAAAGAGCACCCCTTCGACAGGCAAAGGGAGACCCACTGAATCACAGTGCTTCAAACCCACAAGGGTAACCCTCATGACACTTCACGGTTTTCAAAGTGCATCTAAATACATTTTGTTTCATTTACTGAACAATTCTGTATAGTTGATAAAGACTATGCTTTTTTCTTTTTTTCTAAACAAAAATAATAAGTATTCATGAAATTGGGAAAATACAGGAAAGGAAAAAACTACCCATAGATTTTCATGCTTAACCTTTTTTAATAGTATACCACATTCTAAGAGTTAATTGTGTNATGCTTTTTTCTTTTTTTCTAAACAAAAATAATAAGTATTCATGAAATTGGGAAAATACAGGAAAGGAAAAAACTACCCATAGATTTTCATGCTTAACCTTTTTTAATAGTATACCACATTCTAAGAGTTAATTGTGTTGAGTTTTTCATTAACCTTTAATCATAGTAAATACACAAATATGCATATCAGGGATTATTACACCCATTTTGAGGATAAGTAATCTGAGGCTCAAAGCAGTTAAATAATTTGTCCAAAGAGACAGAGCTACTGAGTGAAAAGTCTGGGTCTAGAACTAAAAATTTCAGATACTCTGTTCTAGTTTTTGATGAACTTGAGAAATAAGTAGAATCTCTCACTTGTCAATCTACCACCTCAGGCAAGTCATTTCCTCTTTTATCTGCCTTTGTTGGCAGGAAAAGAAGAGAAAATACAGTCTCTATAATAAAAAAAAAGTTCTGAAGCTGACGCAAGAGAGTTGAGATCCCCTGCAGCTATGGATGGGGAATTAGGGAGGCTGTAGTTGGCTCCCACTATGTGTTTCTTTCTTTGGACAGTACATGAGTCAGGGACCTGGCAGAAAACAGGCAGCTACTTCTAAAGTGGGTAAGAAAAGCAAATTTAATAAAGGCACAGTTTATACAAAAGTATGAAAAGAGCTAAGAGAGCACACCAAAGAAAAACGACAATCCTGAGTTAAGAAATAATGGGATTGGAAGCTGCAAAGATTTGGGACTATAGGAAAGGAACTGTTTCTCCAGTCCACTGAAGCAGAGAGGGAGCTGAGAAACAAGCACCCTGAACCCCCTACCCCCTCCCTTCTCATGCTCTGAATACCTGCCAGTGCTTTTAAGATACTGAAATCAATGGAGGCAAGAGAGCAAAGGGAGTTGATAAAGCTCCTAGGGTGAGCCTGCTAGGACAGGGGCAGTAGGGAGAAGTGAGGAGGGGGCATCTGGAGGGCAAGCAGAAAATATCCAAGATGGGCTTTCCTACCACAGGAGGCCAAATGTGGCTGTTCCCAAATTAGTGACTTATAGGAAAGGCAACAGAATTCAGAACTATTCAATGAGTCTATAGCAGGGAGAGGCAAACTATAGCCTACAGACTAAATCCAGTTTAAGTCCTTTTTTTTTTTTTGCAAATAAAATTTTATAGGAACATAGCCACACTCATTTGTTTATATATTGTCTGTGGGGCTGCTTTCAGGCTACACAGCCAAGTGAAGTCTCTAGGAAAGAGACTGTACTGCCTGTAGAGTTTAAAATATTTACTATCTGGTCCTTTGCAGAAAAAGTCTGATTTTCTTTTTCTTTTCTACAAGAATCACATTCATTTAACATTCATTCTACAAATATTTATGGAGTGCTTATTTTTTTGGTTTGGGGGGGAATAGCAGTGAACAAAGCAAACAAAAAACTCTATACTTGTGGAGCCAGAGGGAGGAGATATATACTAAACAAAGTAAATGATGTAGAGTCTAAAAATTGATGAATGCTATGCAAAAAATGAAGGTGAACAAAGGGCAGGATGTACTGGGGAGCTGGGGAGAGGTTACCATATAATTCATATCATGCTTTATCTAAATCATTCCACTGAATCACAACATTTATGCAATGAGGTAATCTTCTCCCTACTTCCTAATTCAATGAAGCTATGTGCCACGCTACACAAGGCCACCCAAGACAGTGAAGAGTTCTGACAAAATGTGGTCCACTAGAGGAGGGAATGGCAAACCACTCCAATATTCTTGCTGCAAGAACCATGAATAGTGCAAAAAGGAAAAAAGTTATGACACCACCCCCCTGCCCTAGATCAAAAGGTGTCCAATATGATACTGTGGGAGAACAGAGGGAAATTACTAATAGCTCCAGAAATAATGAAGCAGCTGGGCCAAATCAGAAATAACACTCAGCTGTGGGTGTGTCTGGTGATGAAAGTCAAGTCTGGTGCTGTAAAGAACAATATTGCATAGGAACCTGGAATGCTAGGTCCATGAATCAAGATAAATGGGAGGTAGTCAAGCAGGAAACAGCAAGAGTGAACATTGGTATCTTAGGAATCAGTGAATTAAAATGGACAGGAATGGGCAAATTTAATTCAGATGACCATTATATCAACTACTATGGACAAGAATCCCTTAGAAGAAATGGAGTACCCCCATAGCCAACAAGAGTCCAAAATGCAGTACTTGAGTACAATCTCAAAAACAATGGAATGATTTTGGTTCGTTTCCAAGGCAAACCATGTAACATCACAGTAATCCAAGTCTATGCCCCAACCACTAATGCCAAAGAAGCTGAAACTGACCAGTTCTATGAAGACCTACAAAATCTTCTAGAACTAACACCACAAAAAGATGTCTTTTTCATCACAGAGGATTGGAATGCAATGTAGAAAGTCAAGAGATACCTGGAGTAAAAGGCAAGTTTGGCCTTGGAGTACAAAATGAAGCAGGGCAAAGGCTAACAGAGTTTTGCTAAGAGAATGCACTGGTCATAGCAAACACCCTTTTCCAACAACACAAGAGAGGACTCTACACATCAGTTCAGTTTGGTTCAGTCGCTCAGTCATGTCGGACTCTTTTCGACCCCATGAACCAGAGCACACCAGGCCTCCCTGTCCATCACCAACTCCCAGAGTTCATCCAAACCCATGTCCACTGAGTCAGTGATGCCATCCAACCATCTCATCCTCTGTTGCCCCCTTCTCCTCCTGCCCTCAATCTTTCCCAGAATCAGGGTCTTTTCAAATAAGTCAGCTCTTCTCATCAGGTGGTCAAAATATTAGAGTTTCAGCTTCAACATCAGTCCTTCCAATGAATACCCAGGACTGATCTCCTTTAGGATGGACTGGTTGGATCTCCTTGCAGTACAAGGGACTCTTAAGAGTCTTCTCCAACACCACAGTTCAAAAGCATCCATTCTTCAGTGCTCAGCTTTCTTTATAGTCTAACTCTCACATCCACACATGACCACTGGAAAAACCATAGCCTTGACTAGACGGACCTTTGTTGGCAAAGTAATGTCTCTGCTTTTTAATATGCTGTCTAGGTTGGGCATAACTTTCCTTACAAGGAGTAAGCATCTTTTAATTTCATGGCTACATTCACCATCTGCAGTGATTTTGAAGCCCAGAAAAATAAAGTTGGCCACTGTTTCCCCATCTATTTGCCATGAAGTGATGGGACCGGATGCCATGATCTTAGTTTTCTGAATGTTGAGCTTTAAGCCAACTTTCCTCTTTCACTCTCCTCTTTCACTTTCATCAAGAGGCTCTTTAGTTCTTCACTTTCTGCCATAAGGGCAAATGGTCAATACTGAAATCAGAATGATCATATTCTTTGCAGCAGATGATGAAGAAGCTCTATGCAGTTAGCAAAAACAAGACCTAGAGCTGACAGTGGCTCATATCATGAGCATCTTAATTCAAAATTCAGGCTTACATTGAAGAAAGTAAGGAAAACCACAAGGTCATTCAAGTATGATGTAAATCAAATTTCTTATGATTATAAAGTAGAGGTGATGAATAGATTCAAGGGATTAGACCGGGTAGACAGAGTGCCTGAAGAACTATGGACAGAAATTTGTAACACTGTACAGGAGTCAGTGACCAAAATTATCCCCAAGAAAAATGCAAGGTAAAGTGGTTGTCTGAGGAGGCTTTACAAATATCTGAGCAAAGAATAGAAGCAAAAGGCAAGGGATAAAGGAAAGATATACCCAACTGAATGCAGAGTTTCAGAGAACATAAAGGAAAGATAAGAAGGCCTTCTTAAATGAACAGTGAGGGATGGGATGGGGAGGGAGGAGGGAGGGAAGTTCAGGAGGGGGAACACATGTACACCCATGGCTGATTCATGTCAATGTATGGCAAAAACCACTACAATAGTATAAAGTAATTAGCCTCCAATTAAAATAAATAAATAAAAACAGAAATAGAGGAAAACAATAAAATGGAAAAAACTAGAGATCTCTTCAAGAAAATTGGAAATATTAAAGGAACATATCACCTAAGGATGGACACGATAAAGGATAGAAACAGTAAAGATCTAAAAGAAGCAGAAAAGATTAAGAAGAGATAGAAAGACTACACAGAAGAGCTATACAAGAAAGGTCTTAACAACCTGAATAACCACAATGGTGGTGTCACACACCTAGAGCCAGGTATCCCAGAGTGCAAAGTCAAGGGGGCCTTAGGAAGCACTACTATGAATAAAGCTAGTGGAGGTGATGGAATTCCAGCTGAGCTACTTCAAATCCTAAAAGATGATGCTGAGAAAGTGCTGCCCTCAATATGCCAGCAAATTTGGAAAGCTCAGCAGTGGCCACAGGACTGGAAAAAGTCAGTTTTCATTTCAATCTTGAAGAAGAGCAATGCCAAAGAATGTCCAAACTACCATACAATTGTGCTCATTTCATATGTTACTAAGGTCATGCTCAATATCCTTCAAGCTAGGCCTCAGAAGTACATGAACTGAGAATTTCCAGATGTATAAGCTGGATTTAGAAAAGGCAGCAGAATCAGAGATCAAATTACCAACATTCGCTGAATCATAGAGAAAGCAAGGGAATTCCAGACAAACATCTACTTCTGTTTCATTGACTATGCTAAAGCCTTTGACTGTGTGGATCACAACAAACTGGAAAATTCTTAAAAAGATGGAATACCAGACCACCTTACTTGTCTCCTGAGAAACCAGCATGTGGGTCAAGAAGCAACAGTTAGAACTGTACATGGAACAACAGACAGTTCAAAATTGGGAAAGGAGTATGACAAGACAATATATTGTCACCCTGCTTATTTAACTTTTATGAAGAGTAGTACATCGTGCAAAATGCCTGGCCAGATGAATCACAACCTGGAATCAAGATTGTCAGAAAAAATATCAACAACCTCAGATATGCAGATGATACCACTCTACTGGCAGAAAGTAAAGAGAAACTACACAGCCCCTTGATGAGGGTGAAAGAAGAGAGTGAAAAAACCTGGCTTAAAATTTCAAAAAGCTAAAAGCAAAAATCATGGCATCTGGTCCCATCACTTCGTAGCAAATGGAAGGGGGAAAAGTGGAAGCCATGACAGATTTTATTTTCTTAGACTCCAAAATCACTGTGAATGGTGACTGTAGCCATGAAATTAAAAGACACTTGCTTCTTGGAAGGAAAGTTGTGACAAACCTAGACACCATATTAAACAGAGACATCACTTTGCCAACAAAGATCCATATAGTTAAAGCCATGATTTTTCCAATAGTTATGTATGGATGTGAGAGTTGGACCATAAAAAAGGCTGAGCACCAAAGAATTGATGCTTTTGAATTGTGGTGCTCAAGAAGACTTGTGAGAGTCCTTTGGACTGTAAGGAGATCAAACCAGTCAATCCTAAAGGAAATCAACCTTGAATATTCATTGCAAGGGCTGATGTTGAAACTGAAGTTTTAGTATACTGGCCACCTTATGCGAAGAGCTCCCTCACTAGAAAAGACCCCGATTCTGGGAAAGACTAAAGGCAAAAGGAGTAGAGGGCAGCAGAGGATGAGGTGGCTAGATAGCATCACTGACTCTGTGGACACGAATCTGAGCAAACTCCAGGATACAGTGAAGGACAGAGGCCTGGTCTGCTGTAGTCCATGGAGTCACAAAGAATCAGACAGGACTTAATGACTAAACAACAACAACAACACTTCCAAGATGAAAAAAAATGAGACTCACAAGCTGACCCAAGAGGACATGGCTAATCAATGCTTTTGTTGGGATATGAACCCAAATCTTGCTACTCCAAAGCTCTTGTTTGTATAACAAACCCTGAAAATGAGCACACTGGCTCAGAAAAATAAAGTGACTTCCAATAAGTTTTCTCTTTTAATGCCAAAAGAGCCAAAGCTATTTATCTTCAACCTCCTTAGAGGGACTAGTCCAAGCTCACTCTGAGTTACCAGACAAGCAAGACTTAGAATCCATATCATCTGAAGCCAAACACAGACATTTAATCTACAGCAATCCAACAGAATTCTTAGCAAAAAATGTTTTGAGGAGTTGATGGGAATTGAGAAAAAGCTAAAAATGAGTGTGGAACGGACTCAAAAAAAAGCAAAAAGCAGTTTTAACACCATAAACTGGGTTGCATGTGTGCTAATCACTTCAGGTGTGTCACATTCTAGGCAAGAATACTGAAGTGGGTTGCCATGCTCTCCTTCAGGGGATCATCCAGACTTAGGGATCGAACTGGTGTCTCTTATGTCTCCTGCATTGGCAGGCAGGATCTTTACCACTAGCGCCACCTGGGAAGCCCAAACTGGGTTGCACAGAGATGCAATTAAGCAAGCAAACATAGAATGACAATGCCACTAAACACATACTTACCCAAAGACAGAATGAGGAGTCAAAACAACATCATAGCTACTAGCTTGCCAAGGTTAGACATTCCCAAACATCTATAATCAATTGTTTTCCCATTTTCCAAAGGCCAGATGATAATCAGTTTGATATATAGGATGTATATCTGGGTTGTAGAGAAGAGGAATAAATATTTTGGATATCGTTATTTTTGTTCAGTCACGAAGTCGTGTCTGACTCTTCTCTGCAGAGTTCAGGCTTCTCTGTCCCTCACCATCTCTTGAGTTTGCCC
Organism: Neotragus pygmaeus; assembly: GCA_006410875.1. Taxonomy (NCBI): domain Eukaryota; kingdom Metazoa; phylum Chordata; class Mammalia; order Artiodactyla; family Bovidae; genus Neotragus; species Neotragus pygmaeus. Next base: position 56,447 of record SJYV01048420.1, on the reverse strand, counting down.
AAGCTTATGTCCACTGAGTCAGTGATGCCATCCAACTACCTCATTCTCTGTCACCCTCTTCTCTTTCTGCCTTCAATCTTTCCATCATCAGGGTCTTTTCCAATGAGCCTGGTGTTTGAATTAAGTGGCCAAAGGATTAGAACTTCAGCTTCAGCATCAGTCCACCCAATGAGTATTCAGGGTTGATTTCCTTTAAGATTGACTGGTTTTATCTCCTTGCTGTTCAAGGGACTCTCAAGAATCTTCACCAGCACCACAGTTTGAAAGCATTAATTCTTCGGCACTCTACCTTCTTTATGGTCCAGCTCTCACATCTGTACATGACTACTGGAAAGACCATAACCTTGCCTACATGGACCTTTGTCAGCAAAATTATGTCTTTGGTTTTTAAAATATTGTCTAGGTTTGTCATAGCTTTCCTGCAAGAAGCAATCATCTTCTAATTTCATGGCTGTAGTCACCATCTGCAATGATTTTAGAGTTCAAGAAGAAGAAATCCTGTCACTGCTTCCACCTTTTCCCCTTCTATTTGCCATGAAGTAATGGGATCAGATGACAATTTTCTTATTGAGTTTTAAGCCAGCTTTTTTCACTCTCCTCCTTCACCCACATCAAGAGGCTCTTTATTTACTCTTCAATATAAAACCACAAAAAGAAATTTTTATCTCTCAAACATCCATTCTAAGACGACACAGTTCCTGTTCTTGGATGGAATGGCCTAGGGAACACTAAGTAGGAAGCCCTGGGTTTTAAAGAGCCTGTCATTGATTTTCCCTCCGGTTAATGAAGTCCCTAGGCTGTTAGAGCTACTAAATTTCAGTGCCAAGTATTAGTACCTTTTCCTGATTGTGGTGATTCAACAGCCCCCAGTGAGGGTGAATCACAGGAAGAGCTAGAGGGCTGAATGTGACCCTGGAGTCCACACAGTCGTCATGTTCATGGACATCACCTGGCATTAACATCAGCCAAGCAGCTGGGCCTATGGAACATATATCACCAGAGTTAATCCATCTGGTGACCATCATTCCAGCCATGGCTGTTTGGTCCTTGCCCTCAAAGCCAGGACACACTGAGGCTGGGGCTGCTCTTACAACAGATAAAGAAGGGGAAGCTTCCAAGAACCATGTGGAATCATAAAATGTATACCCCTAAAGGCCCTCCAGATAGTCTAATCAAAGGAGAGACAAAAGCATCAATGAGAAAAAACTGAAGTAAAAATTTAAGTGATAAAGGAAATAACATAAATGACCTCTGAATAACAGGGTTCATAGAGAATAGAAGGGAAGAAAATACAATTTTTATAATATGGTGTGTCTTGCCAGGACAAAGGTAGTTTCTTAAAAGAGCTGCACAAAACCAGGTGACAGCCACCCTCATTTGGCACTTACACTAGCAATCTCCATAATGGACTTCTTCAAGACTGCCCCATCCACAGGGCAAAAGTGGATACCTGATCCCAGATGCCTCAATTTCTGCCCCTTAAATGACCAGCAATACCAAATGAGGACAATCAGAAACTGAGCCAGTCAACCATGAGGAGTCAAGCTGGGCAGTGTTTAGGTTCAGAGGCTCCACTCTGTAGAAGCCAGGATGGACTCTGAGCAAACAGATGTAGAAACAGATGCTCAGAAGGGCAGAGAAAGAGTAGGCTGACAACATTAGGTTCCTCTGACTCCATTGAGAAGCCAAGTTTTATTATCAGAAGCGCCCTCTACAATTTTAGTTTGTTTGAATGAGTTTCTCTTCTTTGAAATGGACCAATTCTGGACTAAAGGGTTTTGTCCAGTTAAACTAGCCAGATTAGGCCCAAGATGGAGTCCCTCATGCTAAGCCCCAAGTCAGCAAATCAAAATTGAACCAAGTTTCTACACCTGGCTCTCTCAGAAAAGGCAGGCCTAGCCAACCAATCAGTGCTTGTCTGATGAGCTCAAGTTACTTGACCAGGCTCCCAGACTCCCTTTGCTCCATAAAAGAAAACTGACCCAGCTTTAACCACTCAGCGATGCCTAATGTAACTTCATTGTTCCCGCTCACTTTGGTCTCACTTTGGTGAGAATCTCTCACCTTGTATAGCTTTTCAGAGTTCCTTTCTATCTGCTAGATTGGATGCTGCCCAATTCATGAATTGCTGAAGAGAAGCCTACTAAATCAGTACACTGCTGTGGAAATTTTTAACAGTCTGCTGCCCTTTGCAGAGCTTTGCAGATAAAGGGGAAGAAATGGCTTCCTTTTAGGGAAAAAGAAGGGAAGTACAACAGAAGAAATGCTATCCTAGAGTCAGGGGGTCAGAGTTCATAAACAGGTTCTGAACTATTCCACAGGATGATGTTGAGCAAGTCACAACCCTTCTCCTGGTATCAGTTTCCTCATCAATAAAAGGAACAATGGTTCCCAGACTGATATCCATGAACCCATCCTAGAGGTCCTTGCAGGTAATAATAGGGTTTCATTATAAATCACCAAAATCCTAGTAAAAAGCAAACACTTTTCCACCAAAGGACTGCAGAGGCCACTCTCTCCTTCCTATGCATAGCTCTGGGTGGCTTTCTATAAATACCAGCTCTGTGCACTCGACTATTCTCCTCATCAGACTTGTGAGCTCTTTGAAGGGAGGGGCTGTGTCTAATGCATACCATATGAGGATGGAAAACACTCTGCTAGATAAGTTCCCAGGAGAGAGAGAGGTGAATGTTAAAAAGTTATCACACCTATGGCTAACTAGCACATGAAAAGATGTTCAATAATGCTAGTTATGAGCAAAATGCAAATCAGAACTATAATGAGATACCACCTCACACAGGTCAGACTAGTCATCATTAAAAACTACAAATAATAAATGCTGGAGAGGATGTGGAATAAACATTCTGTTGGTGGGAAGGTAAATTGGTGTAGCCACTATGGAAAACAGCATGGAGGTTCCTCAGAAAACTCAGAGTTGCTATAGAATCCAGCAATCCTATTCCTGGGCATATACCAGACAAAATTATCATTCAAAAAGATCCATGCACCCCTATGTTCACAGAAGCACTATTCACAACAGTCAAGACATGAAACTACTTAAATGTCCAGCAACAGATGAATGGATAAAGATGTGGTGCATACACACATGTAATATCATTTAGCTATTAAACAAAGTAATGCCATTTGCAGCAATGTGGCTGGAACTAGAGATTATCACACAAAGTGAAGTAAGTCGAGGAACTTCCTGGCAGTCGAGTGGTTAAGACTTCCACTGTCGGGGCCCGGGTTCAATCCTTGGTTGGAGAACTAAGATCCAACATGCCACATGGTATAGTCAATTTTTTTTTTAACTTTTTAAAAAATAAGTGAACTAAGTCAGAAAGAGAAAGATAAATACCACATATCACTTATATGTGCAAGCTAAAATATGACATAAATGAACTTACCTACTACAAAACAGACACGGGGGAGGGGTGGGGAGGAGTGGATTGAGAAGATGGGATTAGCAGATGCAAACTATTATACACAGAATGGATAAACAACAAGGTCCTACTGTATAGCACAGGGAATTATATTCAATATCCTGTGATCGACCATAATGGAAAAGAGTATGAAAAAGAATGTGTGTGTGTGTGTGTGTGTACAGTGTCCCTGTATATATATATATGTGTATATATATACATACACACTGTACACACACACACACAGGTACAACTGAATCATTTGCTGTATGGCAACACAATACTATAGTTAACTATACTTCAGTAAAATAAATTGAAAACAAAACTACTGCATCTTAAGTTTGAAGAGACTGCCAGAGGTAACCACAAAGGCCCTCTAAGGTACTCACATCAGGTAAACCACTTCAATTCCACAGGTTTCATTCAATTCCTTCATTTATTGTTCATGGTCACTTTCTAGCTCTGTGCTTTGCTTTTCTACTGCCATGGAACAAATTTCCACAAACTTAGCAGTTTAAAACAAGACCCACAGTTCTGAAGGCCAGAAGTCCAGGCCAGTATGACTGGGTTCTCTGCTCAGGATATCATAGGCTGAAATCAAGTATCAGCCTGAGAAAGCTCTTGCTTTTAAAATCAGGGCTCATGTGATTAGAGGTGAGACCCACCAGATAATCTTTTATCTTAAGGTAAACTGACTAGCTTTGTTAATTACATATGCAAAATCCCTTCTGCCATGTAAGGCATGTTATCACAGGAGCAGCATGAGGAGTGAAGGTTATGGGGGCCACCTTGGAATTCTGGCTGTCACCCTCTGCTACAGTTGTTGTTATTCCAGTACTTTTTTCTCCTTTCACTATTTCTCATCTATTACATATGGATAAGGATACCAGTCTCTCTCATTTCATTTGCCCTTAACATCATTATGGAATCATGTCAGCAGGTTTTAAGCATCAGTGGAGTTAGTTGTTAAGTAAGTGTAAAGTATCATTACTTGTAGGTGAAGGAGAGAAGAAATAAGTATCTCCAAATTTTGTGAAAAAACAGATTTCAACCCTACTGAGCTCCTGAATAACAATAACAACTATGAGAAATACTCTCACTCTTAAGATTTGGGAATTACATCTGTCAAAGTGTTTTCTGCAAAACATGAACCGTGCCAGGATCCCCTTAATAAAGAAGCTCCAGTCAAATCAGTTTTTAAAATGCTACATAGAATATTTTCAACCTCTGCCCACCCTACTGCCTCTACCCACTAGCAACTTAGAAATATACAATAGTATATTAATGCATGTGAGAAACTTCAGTTAATATATATGGCCATAAATCCCACTTATCTCTTATTTTTTAACCTGTTCATACTAAATCAACTATAACATAAACCCCATGAGAGTACAGATTTTGTTTGGTTCCCTACTGTAACCCCAGTGCCTATAACAGAGCTGGATTTAATAAATGGTTATGAGAAAATGAACGAACCAGTGTCTCAGTGAACAAAGTTTAGGAACTAGAATCATTTTAGGATCTAGAATCATATATATGAGCCAGTAAGTCCAGATGACAAAGGCTGATCTGGTTCAAAGATAGGAGAGAACAGGGTCTTGAACTCCACTGATGTTGTTTCCATTGAGACTGACTTCCAAACCAGCAAATCATGCAGTGCAGTTACGCACAAGACTAAGGGCACAAATAACTTAGTGCAGCTCGCCATGGACACCCGAAGTCTGATGACCTGTGCAGGCCTTACAGAATCAGGCTAGTGCAAGGCTTCTCAAACTTTAATGTGCATGGGAACTACCTAGGACTTTTGTTAAAATGCAGATTCTGATTCATTAGGTCTGGTGTGGGGGGGGTGGTCTGAGATTTTTGCACACCTAACAAAACTCAGGTGTAAGGATGCTGTCAGTTCACAGATATTACTTCAAGAAGCAAGTGTTAGAGGATCTCTGACATCAGGGGCTGCCAGCACTCACAGGTTCATTCTAAAACTGAAAGGAAATTCACGCTGCACCACAGCGGTATGTTTTCTCTTGTTTCTTACAGAGTTATTGGTCCCACAACAGTCACCAACCATGACTCACCAGTCACTGACCTTATGCTTATTAGCAAAATAACATTTACCCATGTAGTAGAATAAATATTCTTCTATAACATGGTTTTTAATGGCTGCATGCTATTTCATTGCATAAAATTACATTCAGTTCAGTTCAGTCTCTCAGTCGTGTCTGACTCGTTGCAACCCCATGAATACCTCCCATGAGGGAGGCACACTGGGCCTCCCTGTCCATCACCAACTCTCAAAGTTTACCCAATCTCACATCCATCGAGTCAGTGATGCCATCCAGCCATCTCATCCTCTGTCATCCCCTTCTCCTCCTGCCCCCAATCCCTCCCAGCATCAGGGTCTTTTCCAATGAGACAACTCTTTGCATGAGGTGGCCAAAGTATTGGAGTTTCAGCTTCAGCATCAGTCCTTCCAATGAACACCCAGGACTGAGCTCCTTTAGAATGGACTGGTCAGACTGCTTGCAGTCCAAGGGACTCTCAAGAGTCTTCTCCAACATCACAGTTCAAAAGCATCAATTCTTTGGTGCTCAGCCTTCTTCACAGTCCAACTCTCACATCCATACATGACCACTGGAAAAACCATAGACTTGACTAGACGGACCTTTGTTGGCAAAATAATGTATCTGCTTTTTAATATGCTATCTAGGTTGGTCATAACATTCGTTCCAAGGAGTAACTGTCTTTTAATTTCATGGCTGCAGTCACCATCTGCAGTGATTTTGGAGCCCCCCAAAATAAAGACAGCCACTGTTTCCACTGTTTCCCTATCTATTCCCCATGAAGCGATGGGACCAGATGCCATGATCTTCGTTTTCTGAATGTTGAGCTTTAAGCCAACTTTTTCACTCTCCACTTTCACTTTCATCAAGAGGCTNAAAAAAATAAAGACAGCCACTGTTTCCACTGTTTCCCTATCTATTCCCCATGAAGCGATGGGACCAGATGCCATGATCTTCGTTTTCTGAATGTTGAGCTTTAAGCCAACTTTTTCACTCTCCACTTTCACTTTCATCAAGAGGCTTTTCAGTTCCTCTTCACTTTCTGCAATAAGGGTGGTGTCATCTGCATATCTGAGATTATTGATATTTCTCCCAGCAATCTTGATTCCAGCTTGTGCTTCTTCCATTACATTTGTTTATTTAATAAAATCCCTATGTGACATTTAGAGTGGTTAATACTAAAATTATTAGATTTGTTTTTCACTATTACATACAAAATGAAACACTTACAACTTAAACTTTGTTCATGTACTTAATTTTTCCTTAGGATAAAATCATGGAAGTGGAAATATTTCATTTAATGTTATGCTTTTGACTCTATTTTGTCCTCTTCATTTCTAGCTCCAAATGTCACAGCTGTTATAAAGGGATGTGTCTGTGTGTAAAAAGATAGAAGGGAAGATAGTGAGAGAAAGAAAAGAAGAAAGACACAGAAATCAAGAAATATATTATTTCTCATAAGCATTAATCCAACTCCTATTCTGTTCCAACTTTTATTTGCCCAGCATAGGAAAAGTTTGCTATTTCTTCTCAATGTGGAGCCCTAGACCTCTAGAAGAGTCCCTAAAAATAATCATCAACCTCAGTAAGCAAAATATTGTCATTCAATAAGGAACATTTACATTCTCCAGAAGCATAAAATGTTGCCATTTGGAAACATATGGAAAAATCATTTTCCTCACCAACACATTAGACAAAGGCAAAGTGGGGAGTGGCAGGGGGCGTGGAGAATGGGGTACTATAGCATCTTTAAAAATGCAAATAAACAAGCATGCAAATTTTTGCTGAAAAGAATGCTAGTCAAAAATTTCAGATAAATTTTTTGTGACCTAAACTAGGGTTGCTTTTCAAATGTTTTTCAAAATAATCAAATCTGATCTGGATTTAGGCTTTTATCCCACTCTACCTCCAATACTTCCAGGAAAGGTGTGCTCAACTACATCTAAGAGTTCACATGCAGAACTACTGAAAGTCCTGTAAACTAGCCACAAAAATTCATGCCACCACATACTTCCACCATGATGGAAGAAAAACAATCACAGCTAAAACAAAACACTTTTTTAAGAGTCCTAGAATAAAAGCCAACTACTTGTGTGTTTTCTGCAGAAAACCAGTATTTTTCTATGTTTTACTTAAGTATAAATTACTTATAATTCATTTCTTTCTTTCTGTTCATTTGTTTGTTTGTTTTTTGGCTGTGAATTACTGTGAGGCATACAGAATTTTAGTTCCCTGACCAGGGATGGAATCCTGGTCCCTGAAGTGAGAGTGCGGGGTCTAACCACTGGACCACCAGGGAAGTCCTGTAATTCATCCATTTAAAGGGTGTAGTTTAAAACGTTCCCTTATACCTATCTGCAGCCAATGCCTGGCACTGGGGCACTAGGCAATCACTTATCTACTTTCTCCAATGATCGTTTTGCCTTTGCCAGAGTGGAATTACGTGACATGGAGTCTTCTGTGTCTAACATCTTCAATTTAGCATAATGGCTTTAAGATTCATCCATGTTGTATGTATCAGTAGTTCTTTCCTTTTTATTACTGAGTTATACTCCACTGTATGGATAGTCCATATTTTGTATATTTCATATTTTGTTTTCCCATTCACCAGTTGGTTGACATCAGGTTGTTTCTAATTTTAGACTCATGAATAATGCCTCCAGATATGATCATATGTTTTTTTTTTTTTTCTTGGATAGACAGCAAGCAGAATTTCTGGGTCATGTGGAAAGTGTGTATTTAGCTTTATTTTAAAAAAAAAAAACTGCCTAACTTGTTTTGAAGAAGGCTGTATCATTTTTCATTTCCACTAGCAATATGAGAATTCCAGTTGTTCCATGTTATTTTCAATACTTCACTATTGTCAATCTTTTCAGCCACTCTTGGCAATATGAAAAATATCTCATGGAGGTTTTATTTCCAGTTCCCAAATAACTAATGATNTCATTTCCACTAGCAATATGAGAATTCCAGTTGTTCCATGTTATTTTCAATACTTCACTATTGTCAATCTTTTCAGCCACTCTTGGCAATATGAAAAATATCTCATGGAGGTTTTATTTCCAGTTCCCAAATAACTAATGATGTCGAGCTTCTTTTCATGTGCTTGCTAACCATTTCTGTACTTTCTTTTGTAAAATATGTTTTAATCTTTTATTTAAATTGTTTGTCTTCTATTATTGAGTTATATAAAAGTTCCTTGCTGTTTTGCACGTGCCTTATCAAATACATATTTTGCAAATATTTTTCCCCATGCATGGCTTTTCATTCCCTTTCTTATTAGTTTCTATATGAATAAAAAGTCTACATTTTGATGAAATCTAATTTATAATTTCTTTCATGATTTAAGCTTTTTTGTCCTATTAAAGAAATCTTTGCCTAACCCAAGTTTTAAAATTTTTTCCTCAGAGTCCAAAAGACTGTTCTATACACTGTAAAGTAATTAACCTCCAATTAAATAAACATATTTAAAAAAATAAAAACAAATAAAAATTTTTCCTTTTCTGTTGTTTCCCTTNATCACCATCTGCAGTGATTTTGGAGCCCAAAAAAATAAAGTCTGACACTGTTTCCACTGTTTATCCATTCTATACATAATAGATTGCATCTGCTAATCCTAAACTCCCACTCCTACTTTCCCATCCTCCTCCCCCTTGGCAGCCACCAGTCTGTTCTTTATGTCTCTGATTTTGTTTCACAGATAGTTTCATTTGTGTCATATGTTCTATTACACATAAAAATGATATCACATGGTATTTTGTCTTTCTGACTCAATTAACTTAGTATGATAATCTCTAGTTGCATCCATGTTCCTTAAAAGATTTTATGTTTGCTTATAAATTTGTTATGATTTTTACACTTCCTAATTCATTTTTAATTAATATCTGTGTATGACATGAAGGGTCAAAGTTCATTTTCCCATATAAACAACCATTTGTTCCAGCACCACCCACTGATAAAATTATTCTTTCACCACTGAATTATCTTGACACCTTTACTGAAAATCAACTGATCACATAAGAGTGATATGTCCCAGGACTCTTATTTCTGTGCCAATGATATGCAAGTCTATCTTTATGCCAGTACCATACTGGCTTGATCACTGTAACTTGAGAGAAATTCCTGAAATCAGAAATGTGAATCCTTCAACTTATTTTTAACTATTTTGATTGTTCTGGGTCCTCCATATTTCCACATAAATTTTAGAATCAGCTTGTCAACTTCATTAAAAAAAAAAAGCTGACAGGAATACTGAATTAGAATACATTGAAATTATAGGTCTATTTTGGGAGAGTAGTCATCTTCACAATATTGGGTATTCCAATCAATAAACTTGACATAGCTCTCTACATATTTAGCTATTCTTTAGTTTTTCTCAACAATGTTTTTATATTTTTTCAGTGTAGAGGTCTTGCAAAGCTTTTGTTAAACTTATTTCTGGGTATTTTGTGTAATGTGTGCAAAATTTCTAAAATTTTATTTCTGCCTTGTTACTCGCTAGTATACAAAAATACAGTTAATATTGGTTTATTGATTTTATATCATGCCATCTTACTAAATTCACTTACTTCTAGTTTCTTTTTTTTTAATTCCTTAGAATATTCTATATACATGCTAACTTTATTATCAAATAACGTTTTATTTCTTCCTCTCAAATCTCTATGCCTTTTTTTTTTCTTGCCATATTGCACTAAGACCTCAATTACAATGTTGAATTGAAGTCATGACAGCAGATTCTTCCTTCATTCTTGATCTTGGTGGAATACACCCACCATTAAGTGCAAGGTTAGCTGCAGGTTTTTCTTAGATATCCTTTCTTAAATTAAGGATGTTCCCTGTTAGCCCTAGCTTGCTGAGAGTTTTATCATATATGTTTGCTGAATTTTCTCAAAGCTATTTGCTCCATTTATTTAGATGATTAAATGGTTTTTACTTTTTATCTTAATAACATGGTTCATGCATTGATTGATTTGGTAATGGTAAACCAAATCTTCAGTTCTAGAAAAAATTCCACTTGGTCATGATATACAGACGTTTTTACATATAGCTAGATTTAGTCTGTTTATCTTTGTAAAGTCTGTGTCCATGATGGATATTAATCTGTGGTTTTCTTTCTTGATATCTTATCTAGGTTTGGTAATACTGGCCTCATAAAATGAGTTGCATAGTAGTCCTTCCTCCTCAATTTTCTGCAAGACTTTACATAGGATTGTGATAACTTATTCATTAAGTGCTTGAACAAATTCACCAATAAAGTTATCTTGGCTTGGAAGGTTTGTGTTTTTAATTATGAATTCAATATATTCAAATAGATTTGAGACAATTTATTTCTTTATGAATAAGCTTTGGTAATTTATGTTTTCCAAGAAATTTATCCATTTTATCTAAGTTGTCAAGTTGACTAGCATAAAGTTTTTCATACTGTTACTTCATTATCCTTCAATGCTTGTAAAATCTACTGTGACATCCATTTCGTTTCTGATACTAATAATTTGACTTTCTGTTCTCTCCCTTTCAATCTCTCATTAATCTCCCTCTCCTTCTCTCTCTCTTTCTCTCTCTGTGCTAAAACAAAAGTTTTATCAACTTTACTAATCTTTTCACAGATAAGCTTCTGATTTCATTGATTTTCACAAATACTTGTCTATTAAAAAATTCATTGATCCCTTCTCTGATCTTTGTTCTTTTCTTCCTTTTACTTTCTTTGGGCTTAATTTGCCCTTTATTTCTTATGGTAGATTAGTTTACTGATTTGAGTCCTTTCTGCTTTTCTAATGCAAGCATTTAAAACAATCAATTTCCCTCTAATCATTTCTTTAGATGCATTTTACAAATTTTTATATATTGTATTTTCATTTTTCATTTAAGCTCAAAATATTCCCTAATTTCCTTAGTAGTTTCTTTTTAATCTACATATGATTTAGAAGTCTATTGTTTAAATGTTCATATATTTGGGAGTATTTCAAATATGCAAAGTGTTGATTTCTAATTTAATTCTATTGTGGACCACTAATTTTAAGTTTCTAAGTAGAGAGTTATTTCTCTTATGGAAATCAAGAATAGCTTTATTATATGCAATGAGAAAAGGGAGGAGTACCAACAAGAATAACCAATTGTTCCCACAACACATATTGAAAAGGCTCTCCTTTTACCACTGAATTACTTGACACTTTTACTGAACAATTGATTATATAAGGATGATCTGTTCCAGGACTGTCAAGTCTATGCTGATGATCTACAAGTCTATCTTAATGCCAATTCCATTCTGATGGGATCACTGTAACTGTACAATCCAGTGAGTCTTAAGTTTCCAATTACAGAGTCATTTCTTACATGAAAAACAAGAATATCTTTACAAGGAATAGGACAAGTACTAGCAAGTCCTTTACTTCCTACAATCATATATTTCTTCTAAAATTCACAAAGGCTTGAGGAGACCCTGCCCATATAAGCAATGAAGTGTATTACTTGGTTTAGAAGTCTTTTTCTTGATAAAGCTTTTCCCAAACATCCCAGGCAGCATGATACTCTGACTTTTCATCTCTGTTCCAAAGAACTTAGTTCCTATGTTTAGAGTAGTGGCTAAAACCAACATGGAACTATAGAGGTCAAAATTTTGGCCTTGATTCTCCTCTGCTCTGGGTTTTTTAGTGTGTTACTAAAAAACCAGTATTCTTGCCTGGAGGATCCCAGGGACGGGAAGCCTGGTCTATGGGGTCGCACAGATTCTGACACGACTGAAGCGACTTAGCAGCAGCAGCACAGCTGATAAAACTGCTTTTATGCCTTTCACTCTTGGACTCAAGACAACTACAGCAGATAAAGGCAAACTACTTTTCGAGCCTTAACTTTGCTCTCTTCGGTACCTTTTGAATGCCTATTCAGTCATTCTGTAGCCAGTATGTGGTTAGAGTTCAGAAGACATCATCACACAAAATACTAGTTTCATTGCAAGGCCTGATAAATTTACGTTCAAACTGAGTAAAAATATTTTTTCACATCCCAAAAGCCATTTTAAGCTGGCATAAAATGGCCTAAAAAAGTTTCTCCTCAGAACTTTAAACAACTCAAAATGGGAATGAAATAATGGAAATTTCAATCCTAACCACAATCTGATCCTCTGATATAGTGTTAATTTTTGAACACCAACTACTGTAAATGACTAACTTGTTTGAAGTGTCCTTCTATTAATCACGAGTACTTTAATTTAATATGTATATATGTGTGTATATATATATATGCACATATAATACTATTAATATGTATTTTAAAGCATGAGGCAGAAAAAGTAAAATCATCTTCCTTCACATTACCTAAATTGTCATTTCCCGGAGGAAAATACTGAATAAAATTCGACTGCAGACTTCCCTGGTGGTCTAGCGGTAAAGAATCCAACTGCCAATGTAGGAGATACAGATGCGATCCCTAGTTCAAGAAGATTCCACAAGCCACAGGAAAATCACTGAGCCAGAGCTCTAGAGCCTGCAAGCTGCAACTACTGGGCCCTTGTGCCACAATTACTGAAGCCCAAGTGGCCTAGAGTCTGTGCTCCACAACCAGAGAAGCCACCGCGATAAGAAGCCCACATACCCGAAGAGAAGCCCCTGCTCACTGGCACTGGAGAAAGCCAAAAGCAGCAACGAAGACCCAGCACAGCCAAAACAAACAAACAAACCAAAAATTGATTGCTATCTGCAATATTTAAAATTGTTGTTTAGTAGCCTCTTAAAGTCTACTAACAAGTTCAGTTCAATCACTCAGTCGTGTCTGACTCTTTGTGACCCCATGGACTGCAGCATGCCAGGCTTCCCTATCATCAACTTCCAGAGCTTGCTTAAAATTCATGTGCATAGAGTCCATGATACCATACGCAACCATTTTGTCCTTTGTTGTCCCCTTCTCCTCCTGCCTTCAATCTTGCCCAGAATCAGGGTCTTTTCCAATCAGGGTCTTTTTCTTCGCATCAGGTGGCCAAAGTTTTGAACCTTCAGCTTCAGCATCAGTCCTTCCAGTGAATATTCAGGACTGATTTCCTTTGGGATGGACTGGTTGGACCTCCTTGCAGTCCAAGGGACTCTCAAGAGCCTTCTCCAACACCACAGTTCAAATGCATCAGTTCTCTGGCATTCAGCTTTCTTTTTGGTGCAACTCTCACAACCACACATGACTAATGGAAAAACCATAGCTTTGATTAGATGGACCTTGTCGGCAAAGTAATGGCTCTGCTTTTTAATATGCTGTCTAGATTTGTCAGAGCTTTTCTTCCAAGGAGCAAGTGTCTTTTGATTTCATGGCTGTAGTCACCATCTGCAGTGATTTTGGAGCCCCAAAAAATAAACTCTGTCACTGTTTCCACTGTTTCCCCATCTATTTACCATGAAGTGATGGGACCAGATGTCATGATCTTTGCTTTTTGAATGCTGAGTTTTAAGCCAGTTTTCACTCTCTTCTTTCACTTTCATCAAGAGGGTCATCAGTTCCTCTTCATTTTCTGCATATCTGAAGTTATTGATATTTCTCAGGGCAATTTTTATTCCAGCCTGTGCTTCATGCAGCCCAATATTTCACATGATGTACTCTGCATGGAAGTTAAATAAGCAGGGTGATGACATACAGCCTTGACGTACTCCTTTCCCAGTTTTGAACCAGTCCGTTGTTCCATATCTGGTTCTAACTGTTGATTCTTGACCTGCATACAGGTTTCTCAGGAAGCAGGTCAGGTGATCTGGTATTCCCATCTCTTGAAGAATTTTCCAGTTTGTTGTGACCCACACAGTCAAAGGCTTTGGTACAGTCAATAAATCAGAAGTAGGTGTTTTTCTGGAACTCTCTTGCTTTTTCTGTGATCCAATGGATGTTGGCAATTATATCTCTGGTTCCTCTGCCTTTTCTAAATCCAGTTTGAACATTTGGAAGTTCTCGGTTCACATACTGATGAAGCCTCGCTTGGAGAATTTTGAGCATGATTTTCCCAGGTAGATGGAGTCCTAGCATTTATTTCTGATTTCATCTCAAACCTCACTAAAATGAATAAAAGGACACTGGACTAAAGGATAAAAAGGACAGTGGCCCACAAAGACAAAGAAAACAATATCAACAAAGTTCTCTGAAGATGAAAAGCAAGTTGACCAGTGTCTTTAAATCCTAAACTGGATTTCAGATTTGTCTACTTTCCTTAATTGAGAGGTATATCGAATTTGCTTTCTAGGACCTCATTCAACATAAATGATTGGCCAAAAATCTCCAGTCACTCGAGGAAATGAAAGCCAATAGATAAACATGTAAAACTGAGAACACACTAAGAGCCATAAATTGTATGTTAATATAAACAGAAGAGAAATAGAAGACAATCAAATTAAAGAATTGGAAGTTTTTACCAACAGTGAGAACTCTAAGGTGAGTGGAGTAAACAAAGAACTATAGTTTTTCAACATAAACTTTGCAGTATTAGTTGATTTTTTAAAATTATATATATGTATTAATTTGACAAAAATTAAAATTATGTATCTAAGAAGCCACTAAGTTATTTGTTTGTTTAAAAGAACTTAATTTCTATTTTACCCAATGTTTTTGCTCTTACTGTAGGAAGACAGCTTCAAGTGGTTAACTAGTAGTTTTTCATGTTTGTATCGCTCTTTGTGCACCTATATATCACTTGGAGAATTCCCAATTTCATTTCATAAAGTGAAAGTGAAGTCGCTCAGTCGTGTCCGACTCTGCGACCCTGTGGACTGTAGCCCACTAGGCTCCTCTGTCCATGGGATTTTCCAGGCAAGAATACTGGAGTGGGTTGCCATTTCCTTCTCCAGGGGATCTTCCCAACCCAGGGATTGAACCCAGGTCTCCCACATTACAGGCAGATGCTTTAACCTCTGAGCCACCAGGGAAGGCAATAGTGAGGGTCTTCATTTCATAAAGAAATATTTAAATCAGATGAATACCATGTTGCAGTCACACAAAAATATTTATCTATTATAACCTCCCATCCAGCTATAGACATAATGGTACTTATTTTATTCGTTCATAAAGCAAATTCTCTGGGCTCACTCTTTTTAGATCTTCAGTAGGACCTGACTAACCTGTGTCAAGTGTTCACCATACCCCACACTCTGAGCTAAAGCCTTTTCCTATGCATTATTACACTTAATCCAAACAACAACTCTTAGGTAGATGCTGTTAGCCTCCATTTTACAGCTAAGGAAACTCGGGCCTTAAGAGGTTAATTACTGCATCCAAAATCATCCAACTAGTAAAAGAGGAGGTCAGCTTCGTCAGACTTCAAAATTTATGGTGCTATCCACTACATTGTTCTGCTTCTATTTCATAGAAAAATTGTTCTGCTGTGTATGTTTCCTGTTTCAGTGCTTTTGCACCAGACCAGGTTGGGTATTGTCAGCAAAGCACTAATTCTTTTCCCCACATATTGTCCATCTATATGCATAAGTGTTCTAAGAGAAAAAGCATCACTGTTTCTCCTTTGCGCCATGCCACTTCCCACTCAGTAAGACTGTGAAGACATTCACTCAAAAAGAGCCTTCAGCAAAAATGAGACAGTCTTCACAATTTAAACATTTCTTCTAAGGATGCTTTTAAGGCTATTCAGTGTAGCATTCAAGAATAGAGAACTCTTGGAACTGCATGACCAAGGTAAATCATCCTACATACAATGACGACAGAAGTGTAGGAATTTCACTCCCTGGAATATTTGATTTCTTCCAGATTTCAAGGTGACAATACTGGCATCATAAAAGCACTGTAGAAAAACATCTAGGTGGAGAACATGGATGAAATTCCTGGCACACGCATCACCACAGTCCTCGCATTCATAGCCACAAGACAACCCTCACACACCAATACACTCTTTGTTCTGCTTGTAGTCTTTGGAAAGAAACATTTCCTTGACAGCATTTGCAAGTCAGGTTTTGTTTTTCTCCTCCAGAATAATTTGTACTGCAGAAATTCTTCCATATGTCAAAGTTGATCTCATCATTTTGGTTGGAGGAAGGAGGCAGGGAAGAAGACTACAGTTATGGAGATAGTTTAAACCAGAGAATATATAAATATTGCAATGCCATCCTCTTGGCATAATGCTCAAGAACTTCCTGTTCCTGCAGCCGTCACCTCATTTCTAAAGTGTAAGTGATTCTGCACTAAACATTAGGTTCTGACACGAAAAATATGGCAGTACAGCTGAAATATAGCTTAATCTTCTGAATTTTGATCAGACTAATACCTTAACTGTTATTGTACATTATACTTATGTTAGCTAATGGATTCTCATAACACCATGAGGACGCAGGCAGATGTATTACCCAGTTGTTTAAACCTGCATTGTCCTATAGATGGCAGTGTGCATTATGGGTCCTCTTAACCTGATGTGGGCTCCCTGAAGGGAGGATCTGGAACCCATTAAGGGACATCCATTGAGCAATGGTGATATGGTAATGTCATTATGAAATGACAATGGATCCCGCCTGAGCCTCTTTGGGCCTCAGATCTGGAAGATTCCAAGCACAGCAAGAACTTGGATGACCAGTCTCCATTCATGTGCAGAATGCAGAATAGGCTGAGCCACATCTCTGCACTCTTAGTTCCAGCTCCTTTGCAACTGCCTTAATAAGCAGGATTCCACAAGACACACGTAGCAGCCAACACAGCTAGTCGACCTTTTCTTTTTGTGTACAGCTCCCTGGCAGTCTAGTGGCTAGGATTTCACTGCTGCAGCCTGGGTTCAATTCCTGGTTAGGGAAGACCTTCTTTCTTCCAGTGTCTGCACTCACAGGAGTCTTCCTTTTCCTGTTCAGATCAGATTTTTTTTTTTTTTTTTTTTTGATCCCCTGCTGGCTCAGACAGTAAAGAGTCTGCCTGCAATGTGGCAGACTCAGGTTTGATCCCTCAGCTGGGAAGATCCCATGGAGAGGGAAATGGCAACCCACTCCAGTATTCTTGCCTGAAAAATTTCACAGATGGAGGAGCCTGGCAGGCTACAATCCATAGGCTTGCAAAGAGTCGAATACGACTAACCTACTTCACTTTCACTTTCATAAGACACAGGTCTAGGTTCTGGGATAGAGGCTTTTTTTTCCTATTTTCCCTCTAGGAGTCTCCAAACCTCTGCTTCCTTGTAGGCTTAAATTCTGGATTAATTACAATGTACTATTAATCATGTTGAGGATGGGGAGGTCAGAGGGTCAAACACAGAGTTGCACATAAATAATGAAGAGTAAGCAAACAAACAATTATAATATAACATTCTCTACAATGTCCTCACTTCACTAACACTGTATAAACCTGTACCTGCACAATTTTAAGTGTTCCTAAGACATGCTTTTCTAAAGTAAGCCATATCATTAAATGCCAAAAGGCAGCATCCAACAGGGATTCCAGTAGGACAGCAATCTTTGAAGCTGTCTGACCAGCCTGGAAACCTGTGAGGCCTGGGCTTCCTGATCCTTCCTAGATCCATGTTGACTGTTTCTGGTCTCAGGCTGCTGCCACTGCCCTATATGGCTCCAAGGCCTGCAATCTTGTTCAATAAGGCTACCATAATTCCAACAGCTGCTACACTCTTATGTACCTGCACACTTACACCCCAAATCTTCACTCAATAATACCACCAATGGCACCACCTGGCTAGAACTATAGCTAGCTGACTCCATCTCCTGCATAGTCTTAGCCAGTTACTCCACCAGAGCTCAAAGCTGCTGTAGCACTGTCTGCCAGATAATCATTTTATCCTTCACACCCTACTCTTCCCTTACCTCACTTCCACAAAGCTATCATTGCAGGCAACTCCACTGCCATCTCCGAGACCTTTTCCTGGCTAGTCAGTTGATTGCACACTAATACTCAGATTCCCACATGTATCATAGTTTACTCAGGACACGGTTTATTAACACAGTTGACCTTCCTCTAGTGGTTCTCAGCCCTGGATACATTAGAATCACTTGGAGAGCTTTGAAAACATATTGATGCTTGGACCTCATGCCCAGAGAGGCTTTAATTGGTCTCAGGTAGGGCCCATGTATGGCTATGCTTTACAAGTGACTCTAATGTGCACCCAGGGTTGAGAACTACTGCTTTATTACCTTTATGTCTCTACCTATATGAGAGGCATGGGTGATGCTTATCAACTTAACAGGCCACATCAAACACAAATTAATAGGATACTACTTCATCTTAACGGAGTATGTCGGCACATCTTAATATGTTTATAGCATTGAAGAACTGTTCTTACAGTGCTCATAGTCTGAGTGCCCAGGGGATGCAAAGCTGGGTACATCTTTCAACACTAGTTCCAGAATCTCTACCATTCCCAGAACTCTGAGGTCTTAGCAGCTACAATTAAAAATCTATTTACATAGTTTGGGTCAACATGAAGCAAGAGATAACCCATGCATTCAATAATGGAATAAATTGTCTTCTTTCCATCATGATGATGAAGTGCTCTTTGCAGGTCAATAAGTCTTTTACTAGCTGTTCTCAATGAATGGGGCATATCATATGGGGTAGTATAAATAGGCAGAAATGAACTCGCAGCACCTCTGTGAGGTTGCCTGACTCTGATCACTGTGGTAGCCCCACAATAAGACCTTGGCTGGAATGAAGAGGTGTCATTCTACCACGAGCAGGCTCACTGATTAACTATGTCTTCACTTTGAGTGAAATGGAATGTAGTACCATTTTATGGTAAAGAGCATAGGCCCTGAAGTCTCAGGTAATATGCCTCTGTCAGAATTCCAGCTTCAACACTTTCTGGCTATGTAAACTGGAGGTAGTTATAGTAACCTAATTCATAGAGTTCTTCAGAGGATTAAATGAAGTAATGCATGTAAAGCTACTTCAGTTCAGTTCAGTTTAATCACTCAGTCGTGTCCGACTCTTTGCAATCCCATGGACTGCAACACACCAAGCCTCCCTGTCCATCAGCAACTCCTGGATTTACCCAAACTCATGTCAATTGAGTTGGTGATGCCATCCAACCATCTCATCCTCTGTCATCCCCTTCTCCTCCCACCTTCAATCTTTCCCAGCATCAAGGTCTTTTCAAAGTAGTCACCTCTTTACATCAGGTGGCCAAAGTACTGGAGCTTCAGCTTCAACATCAGTCCTTCCAATGAACACTCAGGACTGATCTCCTTTAGGATAGACTGGTTGGATCTCCTTGCAGTCCAAGGGACTCTCAAGAGCCTTCTCCAACACCATAGTTCAAAAGCATCAATTCTTCAGCATTTAGCTTTCTTTATAGTCCAACTTTCACATCCATGTATGACTACTGGAAAAACCATAGCCTTAACTAGACAGACCTTTGTTGGTAAAGTAATGTCTATGCTTTTTAATATGCTCTCTAGGTTGGTTATGGGTTTTCTTCCAAGAAGCAAGCGTCTTTTAATTTCTTGGCTGTGGTCACCATCTGCAGTCTGCCACTATTTCCACTGTTTCCCCCATCTATTTGCCACGAAGTGATGGGACCAGATGCCATGATCTTAGTTTTCTCAATGTTGAGCTTTAAGCCAACTTTTTCACTCTACTCTTTCATCAAGAGGCTCTTCAGTTCTTCTTCACTTTCTGCCATAAGGGTGGTATCATATGCATGCTGCTGCTGCTGCTGCTGCTAAGTCACTTCAGTCGTGTCAGTCTCTGTGCAACACCATAGACGGCAGCCCACCAGGCTCCCCTGTCCCTGGGATTCTCCAGGCCAGAACACTGGAGTGGGCTGCCGTGTCCTTCTCCAATGCATCAAAGTGAAAAGTGAAAGTGAAGTCGCCCAGTCATGCCTGAGGTTATTGATATTTCTCCCAGCAATCTTGATTCCAGCTTGTGCTTCTTCCAGCCCAGAATTTCTCATGATGTACTCTGCATATAAGTTAAATAGCAGGGTGACAATATACAACCTTGATGTATTCTTTTTCCTATTTGGAACCAGTCTGTTGTTCCATGTCCAGTTCTAACTGTTGCTTCCTGACCTGCATATAGGTTTCTCAAGAGGCAGGTCAGGTGGTCTGGTATTCCCATCTNGTTTAATCACTCAGTCGTGTCCGACTCTTTGCAATCCCATGGACTGCAACACACCAGGCCTCCCTGTCCATCAGCAACTCCTGGATTTACCCAAACTCATGTCAATTGAGTTGGTGATGCCATCCAACCATCTCATCCTCTGTCATCCCCTTCTCCTCCCACCTTCAATCTTTCCCAGCATCAAGGTCTTTTCAAAGTAGTCACCTCTTTACATCAGGTGGCCAAAGTACTGGAGCTTCAGCTTCAACATCAGTCCTTCCAATGAACACTCAGGACTGATCTCCTTTAGGATAGACTGGTTGGATCTCCTTGCAGTCCAAGGGACTCTCAAGAGCCTTCTCCAACACCATAGTTCAAAAGCATCAATTCTTCAGCATTTAGCTTTCTTTATAGTCCAACTTTCACATCCATGTATGACTACTGGAAAAACCATAGCCTTAACTAGACAGACCTTTGTTGGTAAAGTAATGTCTATGCTTTTTAATATGCTCTCTAGGTTGGTTATGGGTTTTCTTCCAAGAAGCAAGCGTCTTTTAATTTCTTGGCTGTGGTCACCATCTGCAGTCTGCCACTATTTCCACTGTTTCCCCCATCTATTTGCCACGAAGTGATGGGACCAGATGCCATGATCTTAGTTTTCTCAATGTTGAGCTTTAAGCCAACTTTTTCACTCTACTCTTTCATCAAGAGGCTCTTCAGTTCTTCTTCACTTTCTGCCATAAGGGTGGTATCATATGCATGCTGCTGCTGCTGCTGCTGCTAAGTCACTTCAGTCGTGTCAGTCTCTGTGCAACACCATAGACGGCAGCCCACCAGGCTCCCCTGTCCCTGGGATTCTCCAGGCCAGAACACTGGAGTGGGCTGCCGTGTCCTTCTCCAATGCATCAAAGTGAAAAGTGAAAGTGAAGTCGCCCAGTCATGCCTGAGGTTATTGATATTTCTCCCAGCAATCTTGATTCCAGCTTGTGCTTCTTCCAGCCCAGAATTTCTCATGATGTACTCTGCATATAAGTTAAATAGCAGGGTGACAATATACAACCTTGATGTATTCTTTTTCCTATTTGGAACCAGTCTGTTGTTCCATGTCCAGTTCTAACTGTTGCTTCCTGACCTGCATACAGGTTTCTCAAGAGGCAGGTCAGGTGGTCTGGTATTTCCATCTTTCAGAATTTTCCACAGTTTATTGTGATCCACCCAGTACTTTGGCCACCTGATACGAAGAGCTGAATCATTTGAAAAGACCCTGATGCTGGGAAAGACTGAGGGCAGGAGGAGAAGGGGACGACAGAGGATGAGATGGTTGGATGGAATCACTGACTCAATGGACATGGGTTTGGATGAACTCCGGGAGTTGGTGATGGACATGGAGGCCTGGCGTGCTGCGGTTCATGGGGTTGCAAAGAGTCGGACATGACTAAGTGACTGAACTGAACTGAACACAGTTAAATGCTTTGGCACAGTCAATAAAGCAGAAATAGATGTTTCTCTGGAACTCTCTTGCTTTTCTGATGATCCAGCGGATATTGGCAATTTGATCTGTGGTTCCTCTGACTTTTCTAAAACCAGCTTGAATATCTGGAAGTTGACAGTTCATATATTGTTGAAGCATGGATTGGAGAATTTTGAGCATTACTTTACTAGCATGTGAGATGAGTGCAATTGTAGGGTAGTTTGAACATTCTTTGGCATTGCCTTTCTTAGGGACTGGAATGAAAACTGACCTTTTCCAATCTTGTGGCCACTGCTGAGTTTTCCAAATTTGCTGGCATATTGAGTGCGGCACTTTCACAGCATCATCTATGTAGCAAAGTGTCTATGTAAGTAAGTACGTCAAGGCTGTATATTATCACCCTGCTTATTTAACTTATATGCAGAGTACATAATGTGAAAAGCTGGGCTGGATGAAGCACAAGCTGGAATCAAGAATGCCTTGAGAAATATCAATAACCTCAGATATGCAGATGACACCACCCTTATGGCAGAAAGAGAAGAGGAACTGAGGAGCCTCTTGATTAAAGTGAAAGAGGAGAGTGAAAAAGTTGGCTTAAAGCTCAACATTCAGAAAACTAAGATCATGGGATCCAGTCTCATCACTTCAGGGCAAACAGATGGGGAAACAATGGGAACAGTAACAAAGTTTATTTTCTTGGGCTCCAAAATTGCTGTGGATGGTGACTGCAGCCATGAAATCAAAAGATTCTTGCTCCTTGGAAGAAAAGCTATGACCAACCTAGACAGCATATTAAAAAGCAGAGATATTACTTTGCCAGCAAAGGTCCATCTAGTCAAAGCTATGGTTTTTCCAGTAGTCATGTATGGATGTGAGAGCTGGACCATAAGGAAAGTTGAGTGCTTAAGAACTGATGCTTTTGAACTGTGGTGTTGGAGAAGAGTCTTTAGAGTCCCTTGGATTGCAAGGAGATCCAACCAGTCCATGCTAAAGGAAGTCAGTCCTGAATATTAGGACTGATGCTGAAGCTGAAGGTTCAAAACTTTGGCCACCTGATGCGAAGAACTGACTCATTGGAAGACCCTGATTCTGGGCAAGATTGAAGGCAGGAGGAGACGGTTGGATGGCATCACTGACTCAATGGACATGAGTTTGAGCAGGTTCTGGGAGTTGGTGATGGACAGGGAACCCTGGCGTGCCTCAGTCCATGGGGTCACAAAGGGTTTGACACAACTGAGTGACTAAACTGAGCTGAACTGATGTAAGTAAGTCATTACTGTTTGCTAATAGTGCACATAAAAATTTTCACTTTGCATAACTTTAGAAATCATTTAGGAGAACAAAAAACAGAGAACACTCTAAAGACATCCTAAACATGATTTTTTTAATTAATTGTTTAAACAATTTAGAAGTGGAAATACAGAGTCCTTGAGAAAGAAAAAACTGAAAGAAAATAATGTTTTCCTTTTCCTCACCCAACACCTCCTTCTTGTAAATAGTGAAAAAAAACTGTTTCTCCTGGATCCAACAGAAATAAACTCTTCTCATTCTCCCTCCTGATAAAAAACTGGAGGCAAGGGCAGAAAGGAATATCCTGAATCAATTTCCAAAGAATCTGAGCCAAGAGAATGGCCTTTGCTGTCCCACGTTATGACCTCAAGGGCTTGGCAAGCTCTGAGACCTCTGCTGAGCACTGCTTACACAGGCCATTGAGTTCTCCCAATGGCTACTGCAACCAGGGCCATTAAGAAAAGTTGACTTTGCCCTTTAGACAGCAGAGTGAAGTTCTCTTCTGCTCCACAATGCACTTCCCTGAGTGTTTATGGGCCAGGGCAGCTAAGTCAGACTATAATGGTTCCAAATTGACTGTACCCAAACCTACTAACATCCTTTGCTTTACTCACAGCTAAATAACACTGAGGCAAGAGAAATTCACTCTCATCTTTGGTAAATGAAAAACATAAAAAATCAATAAAATAATTTCCAATCTGTTCCTTACAATTCAATGCCCCACTAATCAGAATGAGTCAGAAACAAACGTATTAGCTAAAAAAAAAAAAAAAAAACCAGCTTTCAGAAATATGATTTGATCTAGTTGAATAAGCAATCATTATGCTTGAAATTCTCTGTGTCATATTTGCCATTATGCTTGAAATTCTGTGTCATATTTGCCAGTCAATAGAGCACACGGGATATGGACCACAGGGAAAGCTCCTTTCATATGGCATCAGCTTCCAAACTGCATCTTTAATTGCTATGAAGATCATCAAGCCACCAGTGACTTCAGGGAAAAGCATAATTCTCACCAAAACGAAGCAACAACTAGTTTGTAACAAAATAATACAGTTCCCTCTGGGACCCAGCTCCTCATTTGAGCTTCTTAAATTGGAAATTTAAGAATTCTTTATTTTACTAAACATTTGAATCAAAGTATAGTTCTTGTTAGCCCCTGCCTTACAAGAAAAAAGGGTTACAAGAACGAAACCTAAACACAACCAGATAATAGATCTACTTTGATACCACGGTGCAAAAGCAGACTGGTCATGGGTTTATCTATAATTCCAATCAACATGGAAGTTGATGGCTTTTCTTTAACAAAGTATAACAGAGTTTCTCAAACTGGGGCTTGTAGAGACAGCCTCAGGAATTCAAAGCTCTAAGAATTTTTTTTCCCTTTGTTAGCCCCTGTTCAACAAAGTCTTTACGGATCAGCCCCACACAGTCCCCAAGCTAACCTTGACAAAGACAAGGGCATCACCCTCAGGGGACAGAATAGTTATGTTGACACAGGTTTGGGAGGATGCTTGGGCCCTTCATGTCCCATTTCAGAATTTCTCTGTTACCCACCTGACTATAAGAATGCCATTTTATAGAGACCCCAATGCTGTCCAACTCACTGGATTAGAGTCTTTTGGATGTTACAGGCTACTCTCCTCGCTAGACTATGCTGTAACTAGTCAATTCCAGTAGGGCCAGTCCAGTCCCAGAGTGTCTCACCACCAAGCCTGTCCTAATTATAAGAAATATTTGGGGGGTGGAGGGGTTGCTGTTGTTGTTGCTATAACTCCACCCCAAGAAACAATCTCAAAAGAAGCATTTTAACTACAAGCTACATGGCCTTGGGAAAAATCACTAAATACCACAGAAGCTAGGCTAAACTTTAAGGAATGCAGGCTGTATCTGCAAAGCACTAGATGTGTGCTCCCAAGCAAGTCAATTTACCAGCTATCAGCATCAAATCTGCATTTTAAGATTACCTAGTGTCATGTGCCCAGCTCCTGCCCAGCCAGATCATCTTTTCTAGCACATCACCCATGTCCCACTGTGTGAGTACTGGCTGCTAATGCTCACAGCTGCCCCTCCTCTTTGAAGAACTGTCCTTGGCCCATCTCCACTAGCCACAGAATGGTTGACATGGGGTACAAAGGAATGGCCCCTTTGTCCCAAGATGGGACCACCTTTGTGGTGCCATTTCTACTCCAGAACATCCCACAGGATCAAGCTGAAGCAGAGCTCTAGCTGAGATCACATCCTTACTTTTTTTTCCTCCTCCTATGTCCTGCTTCCCTTATTCTCCTTCTCAAGAGAGCATTCTCTCAATAAAGCTCATACACTAGCATCCCCAAACCCCAGCTGAGGCTTTGCTTCTAGGGAACCTGACACAAATAGGTGAGCTGTGAGGAAAACGGATTGGAGCAGATGAAGAGTGATGACACGGAAATAAGATAGGAGGCTGCTGCAACAATCCGTTAATCAATGCTGGTTCTTTTCTGTTCTGTTCAGAAATTCCATTACCCTCTGGGTCGGATCCTGCTGGTAATCATAACAAGCTCATTAACTCTGTTCCATATGTTAGAACAAACATAGGTCAAACTGGCACAGTAAGTTATTTAATCCACTGGGGCTGATAGTCAGAGAAATAACAAACAGAGCAAAACCTGAAACATCTACTTTAACAAGTAACCAGACTAGAAAAACAGATCATCTCCCAGTTCTTCCATGGAAATTTAAAATAACATCTGCTGGGGATCCAATGACAGGTCTCTTGACTTAGTTTGCTACTGATTACTCACAGATTATCCAGGAACAATTTGCAAACCTGAGTCATCCACCCTCTGCACTGAGCAGTTTCCCTTGGAGTCAACGTGTTATTGTATAGCACAGGGAATTCTACTCACTATTCTGTAATAATATATACGGGTAAAGAATCTGAAAAAGAATGAATATATGTATAACTGAGTCACTTTGCTATGCATGTGAAACTAACACAACATTGTAAATCAACTATAGGCCAATAATTTTCTTTTTTTAAGGGTTACAAGAACGAAACTTAAACACAATCAGATAGTAGATCTACTTTGAAGCTATCAAGGTGCAAAAGCAGACTGGTCATGGGTTTATCTATAATTCCAATCAACATGGAAGTTCATGGCTTTCTTTAACAAAGTATAACAGAGTTTCTCAAACTGGGGGTTGTAGAGACAGCCTCAGGAATTCAAAGCTCTAAGAATTTTTTTCTATTTCCATTTTTTATGATATCCATTACATATCAATCTAAGTTTATTCTGTATGGCCACTGATAACTGAATCCTGTCATGAGATTTCAATGTTAGTGTCATAACTGGGTACTGACATACTGATACCACGTGATTACTCAGAACTACAAGTGCTTAACTTTTAGTAAAGGATCTCTCAAACTGGAAATATGCAGATGTATTCTCAAGAGGCTATGAATTTTTATATTTGAGAAACACTGTGAAATAAATTTATCTCTAAAGATTCCAATTGCCAATATGACAGCAAGTGGTCAAAATGAGGAGCTGGTGTTCTGACTGCTCTGCCATCAATCACAGAACAGAGACAGATAACCTAGCCAGGTGGGGTGAAGGCACACCTGTGAAAACTCAAATGACATCAAGTGTTCGTATTCCAGAGTTGTGGGTTACTGTTCCTGTTATTATCTCTAATTAAAAACCAAACCAATTATTAAAGCAGTGACAGTAAAGTTTTTCCAACCTGAAGACAGGGTCTACTTTTACCTCAGAACCCAACTTCTGGGCCCTTAGGAGATGCTCACTAAACATTTAACAAAAGAATAATTATGTGTTAAGCCACAGAAGTGGTCCCTCTATTACAGGCTAATGAAAACATGCCTGGATTATAAATGCTTATTTGACTGATCTAAGAACAGTCTGCATTCATAGATGCTTTAACTAGAAAGAAAAGCAACAAAGTTATTACTGTACCAGTCATGAGAGTGATTACCTCTAGAGGGAGGAAAGAAGGGGGCTGAGACCAGAGCGGAGGACATAAAAAACTTCTGGGATGGTGGGTAATGTTTCTATTGCTAGATGACACATGGGTGTTTTATACTATTCAGTATACTATAAATTTGCATTTCTGCAACAACAGTGAAACACTATGCTCTCCAAAGAAATGCAAATCAATGCAACCACTGTTATGGGAGAGAAAGAGTACTGGGTCTAAAGTCCAAAGCCCTAATTTGAATCTCAGGTTTGCAACTTATCAGTTGAGTAACCTTGAAAGTGAAAGTGAAAAGTGAAAATTGCTCAGTTGTGTCCAACTCTTTTTGATCTCATGGACTGTATAGTCCATGGAATTCTCCAGGCCAAAATACTGGAATGGCTAGCCTTTCCTTTCTCCAGGGGATCTTCCCAACCCAGAGTTTAAATCCAGGTCTCCTGCATTGCAGGTGGATTCTTTACCAGTTGAGCCAGAAGGGAAGCCCAAGAATACTGGAGTGGGAGTAACCTTGGTAAATCCCATAACCCTAAGCCTCAGTTTTCCTATATGTAAAATGTAGATATCACAAGGTACAATGATTCTTGAGATAATACATGTGAAAATGCTTTGTTCATTGTAAAGCAATGAACAAATGAAAGCATTTTTATAATGAAAGCATTATAAAAGTGTAAACTTGAAGCTCAGTTGGTAAAGAATCCACCTACAATGAAGGAGACCCTGGTTCAATTCCTGGGTCGGGAAGATTCACTGGAGAAGGGATAGGCTACCCACTCCAGTGTTCTTAGGCTTCCCCTGTGGCTCAGCTAGTAAAGAGTCCACCTGCAATGTGAGAGACCTGGGTTCAATCCCTGGGTTGGGAAGATCCCCTGGAGAAGGGAAAGGCTACCCACTCCAGCATTCTGCCCTAGAGAATTCTACGGATTGTATAGTCCATGGGGTCACAAAGAGTCAGACACGACTGAGCGACTAAAAAAAAAAAAAAAAACTTGGTTGATATTATTTGGAATTGTTATTACAATTGTGTGAGACATTATCTAAGAAAATGAGGGTCTGGGGCCCACCTGCCACTAAATGAGCTCATTGGTTTTGTGTCCTGCGAAAAGCACTTCCACATTCTCACTGGTCCTGGGCCTGCCTCCTCCCTGGCTTCCTCCCTCTGACACAGACCTTGAGCTCATGCTCCACTGTGCCCTTACACTCCCCTCAATTGTGTGTCACGCATTCTCTGAACCCTGTGCCTTCCCATATACTGCTTCTCCTGTAAGGAATTCTTTATTCCCCTGGCCCACTCTTTCAGTTTATCACTCAATCCATTCACTCAACAAATATTTACTGAGTACCTACTATGCGGCAGGTACCAAGGATAAGTTGCTACCCTCATGAAGCGTACATTCTGATGATGGCTAACTCCTACTCTCCCCTCTGTGGCTCAATTCAAGTATCACCACTAGCTCTAGGATTCTTTCCCAAATGTCCTCTACACATTAACTTTCCATAACCACCAGTCAGCAATCCCCACTGAGTTGTTACTATACTTCTTTGCCCTCATAGAAGTCTCTGCATGCAAATACTAATCTGTCTTGCCTATTCATGTAGACCATGATCTCTTGAGTATAGAGAAAAGCACATGATAATAATAAACAGCTGTGCACCAAATGCTTAATACATGGCTGGCACAATTCTAAGTACTTTTACATATTAATGTATTTAATTCTCACAAAAACTATATGAGGTGAGCATTATTATTGAGCCAGTTTGAAGGTGAAGAGACTAGGCACAAGGAGGTAAAGTGCCTTGCCCAAAGCCACAGAGCTGGTAAGCAGTGGAAGCATAACTAGAGTTGCTGACATTCCCACACCTGGTCACTATACTCCTCCAGCCTCATAGTTAAGAGACACTACAGATGTTTGGGGGCAGAGGAAGGGCAAAGAGAGGGTAGAAAGGAAAGCCATTCACTCAGCAAATAATAGGATAAGGAGACCTTTTTTATCAGGTACTTGTAGCTGGAATGAGCCTAAGAGAAGGAGAGGTTTCTCTCTAAATTTCTGCATCTATTCCTATTTCCTCTATCCCTTCACTCCCTTAAACTTAAGCTACCTTGGGATTATCCAATCAATTAGAATATGCTTTAATTAATGGCATTGTTCAAGCTGGTCTGTGTTCTTTCAAGCCCAAAAGACAACTTCATGAACCAGGGGATTGACGACTCAAGGATTGCAGTCCTTCCTGTCAGTCAACCCCAGATCCTCATGGTGTGAAACACGTTTGGGGATGCAATGTGAAGACAGGTTTTCAAGGCTGAATTGGGCCCCAGAGATCTCCTGATCCAGCAGCAACAAACTCAAAAGCCTGTGAAGGAGAGCAGCTAAGAGAACTGTGGAAGCCGGCAGGGTATGGGACAGCAAGTGTGAAGTGGCCTGTATAGGAATCAAGCACAACAAACACTGCAAAGTGATTTTGCTTTTTATAACTTTGTGTAGAACTTCTGGTTAAACATAGCACATTGAAACCATGCATTTATCTCTACTTCCTCCTCCAACACTAGTAATATGACAATGAAAGAATTTAAGTGTGAATCTGAAAGGACAAAGAAGGAAAACAGGACGACAGCAGTCAAAAGATATCAGCAAGGCTTTGGAAAATGGAAGTGATAGCTGACTTAATAATAATACACAGAAAGCTGGAATTAAGCAAAGCTGAGAATTAAGCATGAAGAAAGTGAAGTCATTAAGAAGCAAACCAATCTATCCCTCAGAACCATACAAAAGCTCTGAATTTGCAGGAAACAGAAAACTCAAATGACTGGGGCAAGGGATGGGAATGAAAACAAGATTAAGAGCAGCAGAGAGGCCCACTCAAGTACCCAAGTGATTACAATTCTCTACTGTGGAAGAAGACTGGAGGTTTTGCCAGTTCTCTCTTGAGCACATAAGACTTATCAGAAAATAAAAATTAGGTACCTCTGTGAAAACAGTAGCATTAAGTGAAATTAAATATATAGAGGAGGGAGACCCAATACAGAAGTTTTACATATCTTTCTTTAAATTTATTCCTAATACAGGGTGTATTGAAAGCAGTATTTTTTTTAATTTCCATTTTCTAATCACTTGTTGCTATTCACCACTGACCTTGTATCCAGTGATCTTACCAATTTCATCTAATAATTCAAATTCCACATCCGTGGGATCTTCTGAACTTTGTGTGTACAATCATACCTTCTACAAATAATGAGAGTTTTATTTCTTCCTTTCTATTCATTTTGTTTTTCTCCTTATTTCCCTGGCTAGTACTTTCAGTACAATGTAAGACAGAAGTGGCACTGGGGACATCACTGTCTCCTGCCTGATCTCTCAGGAAAATTTTCAAAATTTCACATTATGTTTACTATAGCTTTTACTATTACTATTTTTTGGCAAATTCTCATCTTAATAAGGAAGTTTCCCTTCACTCCTCATTAGCTAAGAGTTTGGGGGGATTTTTTATCATGAATGAATGGTGAATTTTATCAAATATACTTCATCTACTGAACTCATCATATGATTTCTCTCCATTATTGTGTTAATTTGGTAAATTACATTGACTAATTTCTTAATGTCAAACCAACTTTGATTTCCAACATAAATCCAACTTGGTCATGATGTATTATCTTTTCTTTATGTTGTTGAACCAGTTTGCTAATATTTTGTCAGAATTTTTGTATCATTATCCAAGAGTGATTTACCTATAATTTTCCTTTCCTGCAATGGACCTTAACAGTTTTGTAAAATGGAGACAACTCACCATAATGTATAGTGTTGTTCTGAGAATTAAATGAGAAACCAATGTGAAATCCTTTAGCCCATATCCTGGTACACAGTAGATATTCAACAAATATTTATTGAAAGACCAGAATAAACTCCAGC
Organism: Neotragus pygmaeus; assembly: GCA_006410875.1. Classification (NCBI taxonomy): domain Eukaryota; kingdom Metazoa; phylum Chordata; class Mammalia; order Artiodactyla; family Bovidae; genus Neotragus; species Neotragus pygmaeus. The sequence goes on along the minus strand of SJYV01048420.1, from coordinate 25,327 downwards.
TATAATCAAACTTGAGAATAAAATGTATACAAAACACTTCAAAGAATAAATCAATAAAAATAACAAAGGCTTCATACATAAAACCAGTAAAACCAGTAGGGTTTGATACATAACAATCTAATTTCTAGAGCCTCAATTGATGTTCAGACTCTTACTCAAAATCTAAAGCCCAGTGAAGACAAACTCCAAACCAAGAAGAATAGGAGAGAAGGACTAAAATCCCTATCATATCCACTTTTTCACTCTCCAGCAGTAATTTCCAATTCCACCATCTTCATAAAAAATGGACTAAAGAGGGGGGCAGTCCTAAGATGGCAGAAGAATAGGATGGGGAGACCACTTTCTCCCCCAAAAAATTCATTGAAAGAACATTTGAAAGCTGAGCAAATTCTACAAAACAACTTCTGAATGCTGGCAGAGGACATCAGGCACACAGAAAGGAAGCCCATTGTCTTCAGAAGGAGGTAGGACAAAATATAAAAGATAAAAAGAGAGACAAAAGAGGTAGGGATCAGAAGTTTCCAAACACCAGGAAACACTCTCACTGGCGGGTCTGTGGCAAGTCTTGGAATCACAGAGGGCAACATAACTGGGAGGAAAAATAAATAAATAAAAGCCACAGATTAGGTGCCTAACGGCAACTCCCAGCAGAGAAGCAGCCCAGATGCTCGCATCTGCCACTTGCAAGCAGGGGCTGGACAGGGAGGCGCCGGCTGCATTGCTTAGGGTAAGGACTGGGGCCTGAATGTCCCGAAGGCAATCTGAGGGAACTAACTTGAGATAGTAACCCAGACTGTGGGATAGCCAGGGAGAGAGAGAGAAAGAACAATCCCCTGAAAAGCCCTAAGACACTGCCAGGCCCACTCACAGAACAAAGGACTAAGCAGAGCTAGCTGGCTGCAGACCGGCCCATCCCCCACCAGAGACAGGCAGGCAAGGGCAGCCAGAGCCAGAAGGAGGCAACCACAGACCCAGAAAGGCATACCAAACTGCAAGCAGGCTTCACTGCTAACCAAGACTTCTCGGGATTCTGGATGGCTGACACCCGCCGGGAGGGTTGCAGCCAGAGATCAGCTCCCCAGAAGAGACACACAGCGCACCTGAGCAGGCGCGCCCGCTGTGCACCCAGAGAGCCGAGCAGCTGGGACGGGGGAGGCGCGAAGACGCACCCCCTACCTGGGGGCGACCGTGCCTGCCAAACGCCTGGTCACCTGAGCTGCTCAGACCTGGGAAGGGCACAAAACGCAGGTGCATTGAGTCTGCGCCTTTGTGGAGTATCCGAGAACCTGAACCTGAGCGGCTTAGACCTGGCAAGTGCACACAACCCAGGGCCTGCCTCAGACAGTTGCCAGCAGAGCAACCTAGAGCCTGAGAAGTGTAGACCATGAGCGGAGACACACGCCATGAGCGGGGACAAACCCAGCGCAGCTGAAACACTGCGAGCACTCCTCACACGCCAGTGATTTGTTTGCAGTGTTCCTCCCTCCCCACAGCATGACTGAACAAGTGAGCCTAAAAAAGTGACCACCATTGCCCCATTGTGTCAGGGCAGAAATGAGACACTGAAGAGACCAGCAATAGAAGAAGCTAAAATAAACAGAGGGAACCACTTTGGAAGTGACAGGTGCAACAGATTAAAATGTTGTAGTTAGCACCAACTACATAAGAAGAGGCCTATAGATTTTGAGAAGTATAAGCTGGATAAAGGAACTATCTGAAAATGAAGTAACCCCACACTGTCCACAACAGTGCCAGAGAAAGTCCTAGATATATCTGTACTATTATCATTTTTTAAATTTTTTAAGTCCTCTATTACTCCTTTAATTTTCATTTTTATAACCCCTGCTAAGTCACTTCAGTCGTGTCCGACTCTGTGCAACCCCATAGACGGCAGCCCACCAGGCTCCCCCGTCTCTGGGATTCTCCAGGCAAGAACGCTGGAGTGGGTTGCGATTTCCTTCTCCAATGCACGAAAGTGAAAAGTGAAAGGGAAACTGCTCAGTCGTATCCAACTCTTAGCAACCCCATGGACCACAGCCTACAAGGCTCCTTCGTTCATAGGATTTTCCAGGCAAGAGTACTGGAGTGGAGTGCCATTGCNCGCTGGAGTGGGTTGCGATTTCCTTCTCCAATGCACGAAAGTGAAAAGTGAAAGGGAAACTGCTCAGTCGTATCCAACTCTTAGCAACCCCATGGACCACAGCCTACAAGGCTCCTTCGTTCATAGGATTTTCCAGGCAAGAGTACTGGAGTGGAGTGCCATTGCCTTCTCCGTTATAACCCACTATTACCTTGCAAAAAAAAGACCCTATTTTTAAAGGAAACTTCATATATGTATTTTCTAATTTTTGTGACTTTATTTTGTTCTTTTAATATTGTATTTTTGAGACTCTAACCTCTACTCTAAATTTTTAATCTTTGCTTTTTGGTATTTGTTATCAATTTTGTACCTTTAAGAACCTAATCTTAGTACCCATTTTTACTTGGGAGTGAGATTACTGGCTTGACTGCTCTGTCCCCCTTTTGACTCTCCTTCTTCTCTACCAGGTCACCTATATCTCCTCCCTCCCCCTTCTCTTCTCTACCCATCTCTGTGAATCTCTGTCTGTGTTCCAGGCTGTGGAGAACACTTAGGGAACTGATTACTGGCTGGATCTCTCTCCTTTTGATTCCCCCCTTTTCTCCTCCTGGCCACCTCTGTCTCCTTCCTCCTCCTTCTCTTCTCTGTGTAACTCCGTGAACATCTCTGAGGGGTCCAGACTGTGGAGAGCACAGAGGGAAGTGATTACTGGCTAGCTTTCTCTCTCCCCTTTTGATTCCCGCTCTTCTCCTCCTGGTCACCTCTATCTCCTTCCTCCCTCTTCTCTTCCTCATGTAACTCTGTGAACCTCTCTGGGTGTCCCTCACTGTGGAGAAACTTTTCATCATTAACCTAGATGTTTTATCATCAGTGCTGTATAGATGGAGAAGTCTTGAGGCTNCCTATGGATAGATCAACTAAACAGAAAATTAACAAGGAAACACAAACTAACCAGTTAGACCTAATTGATATCTATAGGACATTTCACCCCAAAACAATGAATTTCACCTTTTTCTCAAGTGCACATGGAGGCTTATCCAGAATAGATCCATTTATAGATGTGATCTATAAATATAGCCTTGGTAAATTCAAAAAAACTGAAATCATTCCAAGCATCTTTTCTGACCACACTGCAGTAAGATTAGATGTCAATTACAAGAGAAAAACTATTAAAAATTCCAACATATGGAGGCTGAACAACATGCTGCTAGGCAATCAACAAATCACAGAAGAAATTTAAAAAGAAATCAAAATATGCATAGAAATGAATGAAAATGAAACCACAACCCAAAACAAGAAAAANGAGAAAAACTATTAAAAATTCCAACATATGGAGGCTGAACAACATGCTGCTAGGCAATCAACAAATCACAGAAGAAATTTAAAAAGAAATCAAAATATGCATAGAAATGAATGAAAATGAAACCACAACCCAAAACAAGAAAAAAAAAAAGTCAAATAAATAACCTAATTCTACACCTAAAGCAACTAGAAAAGGAAGAAATGAAGAACCTCAGAGTTAGTAGAAGGAAAGAAATCTTAAAAATTAGGGCAGAAATAAATGAAAAAGAAACAAAAGAGACCATAGTAAAAGCCAACAAAGCCAAAAGCTGGTTCTTTGAGAGGATAAATAAAATTGACAAACCATTAGCCAGACTCAAAAAGAAACAAAGGAAGAAGAATCAAATCAATGAAATTAGAAATGAAAATGGAGACATCACAACAGATAGCACAGAAATACAAAGGATCATAAGAGACTACTATTAGCACATATATCCCAATAAAATGGACAACTTGGAAGAAATGGGCAAATTCTTAGAAAAGAACAACTTTCCAAAAGTGAACCAGGAAGAAATAGAAAATCTTAACAGACCTATCACAAGCATAGAAATTGAAACTGTAATCAGAAATCTTCCAGCAAACAAAAGNGGGCGGTAGAGGGGGGGCGGGTGGAGGGAAGAAGAACCAGGCCTGCGCCCCGGGAGGAAGCTCTGATAGGGGACAGGTTCCGGCCCCCAGAAAGGCCCTCACCCAAGCAGAGGGGGTCTTCAGAGACTCAGAGGAGCATGTAGCAGGCAAGGCAGAGAGCCCGACAGTGAGGCTCTGTGCTGCCTGCATGCAGCTGGTCTCCAGCCAGAGACGCGTGCCAGCTGGTTCGTGCAGGACAGGCCGGGGAGAGGATGAACAGCCTGAGGGGCTGGAATGTGGTGCTGCTGCAACTAGGGTAGCGTGGAAGACACCCTGGCCTTCGTAGAAACAAAGCACCGATGTGAAGGGGCGTGTGAAGGGCAGAGTGGGCCCCCAGCAGGCTCCACACTCCCCAGCACAGCCCCACCACCACGAGCCCCAGGAGCACTCGGACACCAGCAGGGCCCTCACCTGCAGAGGTGGGGCTGAAATCAGCCTCCCTGTGGCCCATCTCTGGCTCTGTCCACTCGTGTGCCCTGCAGGCACCGAGTGGACAGCGGTGGCTCCTTGGCTGGGGCAGGTTGGGCCCGGGCAGCCATGGGTTTGTGGGTGCACCTGGGGGCAGGGCCAAGCCTGAGCTGCTCCCCAGCTCCCACGGCAGGCCTGGGTGCACAACTGCTGACTTCAGAGGATCTGCACCAGTGGCTCTGTGAACAGAGCACCAAGGGCCGCCTGCCTGCACCCCCCCAGAGGATGGGGTACCAAGCAGACCCACACCAAGAGAGAGGGTCATGAAAATGTCAGAAGTGAAAGAGGCGTTTAAAGGAAGCATTCAGGTGTCTAAAGGATTCATTACAAGAGAACTCCCACAAGGCTGCCGGCAGACTCCTCTCCAGAAACACTGCAGGTTAGGAGGGACTGGCCAGGTAAGTTCAGAGTCCTGAAAGGGAAAACCTTGCCGCCTAGGATACTCTACCCAGGAGGACTGTCATTTAGCATGGAAGGAGAGGAAATTTCTCAGACATGATGCCACGAGATGAGCCCCCCCAGGTCGGAAGGTATCCAATACGCTGCTGGGGAAGAGCAGAGGGCAATTACGAATAAATCCAGAAGAATGAAGTGACTGGGCCGAAGCGGAAACGACACTCCGTTAATATGTCTGGTGGTGACAGTGAAGTCCAATGCTGTAGAGAACAATAGTGCATAGGATCCTGGAATGTTAGGTCCAGGACTGGAGGAAAATTGGAAGTGGTCAAGCAGGAAGATGGCAAGAGTGAACATTGACATCCTAGGAATCCGTGAACTAAAATGGACTGGAATGGGTGAAATTTAATTCAAATGACCGTTATATCTACTACTGTGGGCAAGAATTCATTAGAAGAAATGGAGTAGCCCTCATAGTTAACAAGAGTCCGAAATGCAGTTCTTTGGTGCAATCTCAAAAATGACAGAATGATCTCTGTTTGTTTCCAAAGCAAACCATTCAGTTTCACAGTAATCCAAGTCTGTGCCCCGAACACTTAATGCTGAAGAAGCTGAAGTTGAACGGTTCTATGAGAACCTTCAAGACCTAGAACTAACACCCCAAAAGATATCCTTTTCATCATAGGGGACTAGAATGCAAAAGTAGGAAGTCAAGATACCTGGAGTAACAGGCAAGTTTGGCCTTGGAGTACAAAATGAAGCAGGGCAAAGACTAACAGTTTTGCCAAAAGAACACACTGGCCATAGCAAACATGCTCTTCCAACAACACAAGAGACAACTCTACACATGGACATCACCAGATGGTCAATATCAAAATCAGATTGATTACATTCTTTGCAGTCGAAGATGGAGAAGCTCCATACAGTCAGTAAAAACAACCGTGGCTCATTTCATGAACTTATTGCCAAATTCACACTTCAGTTGAAGAAAGTAGGGAAAAATGACTAGACCATTCACGCATGACCTAAATCAAATCCCTAACGGTTATACAGTAGAAGTGACAAATAGATTCAAGGGATTAGATCTGATAGATAGAGTGCCTGAAGAACGGTGGACGGAGGTTCGTGACATTGTGCAGAGGCAGTGATCAAGTGATCCCTAAGGAGAAGGAATGTAAAAAGGTGAAATGGCTGTCTGAGGAGGCCTTACAAATAGCTGAGAGAAGTGAAAGGCAAAGGAGAACAGGAAAGATATACCCATCTGAATGCAGAGTTCCAAAGAATAGCAAGAAGAGATAAGAAAGGCTTCCTAAGTAATCAGTGGAAAGAAATAGAGGAAAACAATAGAATGGGAAAGACTAGACATCTCCTGAAGAAAATTAGTGATACCAAGGGAACATGTCATGCAAAGATGGGCTCAATAAAGGACAGAAATGGTAGGGATCTAACAGAAGCAGAAGATATTAAGAAGAGGGAGCAAAAATACACAGAAGAACTGTACCAAAAAGATCTTCATGACCCAGATAATCA
>SJYV01048420.1:0-16720 GCA_006410875.1 Neotragus pygmaeus | reverse complement strand
AGATGACACCACCCTTATGGCAGAAAGTGAAGAGGAACTAAAGAGCCTCTTGATGAAAGTGAAAGAGGAGAGTGAAAAAGTTGGCTTAAAGCTCAACATTCAGAAAACGAAGATCATATCATCTGGCCCCATCACTTCATGGGAAATAGATGGGGAAACAGTGGAAACAGTGTCAGACTTTATTTTTTTAGGCTCCAAAATTAGTGCAATTGGTAACTGCAGCCTGAAATTAAAAGATGCTTACTCCTTGGAAGAAAAGCTATGACTAACCTCAGTTCAGTTCAGTCGCTCATTCGTGTCCAACTCGTTGTGACGCCATGAATCGCAGCACACCTAGGCCTCCCTGTCATCACCATCTCCCGGAGTTCACTCAAACTCATGTTCATCAAGTCAGTGATGCCATCCAGCCATCTCATCCTGTTCCCTTCTCCTCCTGCCCCCAATCCCTCCCAGCATCAGAGTCTTTTCTAGTGAGTCAACTCTTTGCACGAGATGGCCAAAGTACTGGAGTTTCAGCTTTAGCATCATTCCTTCCAAAGAACACCCAGGGCTGATCTTAACCTGGACAGCATATTAAAAAGCAGAGAGGTTATTTGCTAACAAAGGTCCATCTAGTCAAAGCTATAGTTTTCCCAGTAATCATGTATGGATGTGAGAGTTGGACTATAAAGAAAGCTGAGCACCGAAGAATTGATGCTTTTGAACTGTGGTGTTGGAGAAGACTCTTGAGAGTCCCTTGGACTGCAAGGAGATCCAACCAGTCCATCCTAAAGAAAATCAGTCCTGAATATTCATTGGAAGGACTGATGCTGAAGCTGAAACTCCAGTACTTTGGCCACCTGATGTGAAGAACTGACTCATTGGAAAAGACTCTGATGCTGAGAAAGACAAAAGGCAGGAGGAGAAGGGAATGACAGAGAATGAGATGGTTGGATGGCATCACCAACTTGATGGACATGAGTTTGAGCAAGCTCTGGGAGCTGGTTATGGACGAGGAAGCCCGATGTGCTGCAGTCCATGTGGTTGCAAAGAGTCGGACACGGCTGAGCGACTGGGCTGATGTGACAGTTGGAGGGCGTGTGTGTGCTCAGGCCCGTCTGCCTCTCTGCCACCCCAGGGCCTGTGGCCCACCAGGCTCCTCTCTCCTGTTCACGGGCTTTCCCAGCAAGAATACTGGAGCGGGTGCCACTTCCTGCTCCAGAGCATCTTCCTGACCCTGGGACCATACACACATGTCTTGTCTCTCTTGTATTGGGAGGTGGATTCTTTACCACTGAGCCAGCTGGGAAGCCCAGAAGTGAAATAGAATCTGCAAATTAAAAGACAAAAGACTCCCTAGAAACCAAAGTGCAGGACCTGATGGCTTCACATGGGAATTCTACCAAACGAGCAAAGAACTTATACCAGTTCTACTAAAACTCTTCCAAAAGACTGAGGTGGAGGGAACACTCCTAAAGACACTCTGTGAAGCTACCATCACCCTGCTAGCAAAATCAGAGACGCTACAAAGAAAACTGTAGGCCAGTATCTGATGAATACGCTGTAGTTGTTTGATTCATCTTTGACGAATGTAGATGCAACAGTTCTCAACAAATTAGCAAGCCAAATCCAACAAGACATAAAAAGGGTCATACACAATGACCAAGTCAGATAAATCCCAGCACTGCAAAGATGGTTCAGCCTACGCAAAATGAATGTCACACACCACAGCAACAAAAGCAGACGAAAACGACGACCACATGATCCTCAGTGGACTCAAAAAATGCCTCTGCAAAAATTCAGCATCCACTCATGATTTTAAAAAACTTACGAAAGTGGGTATAGAGGGACTGTATCTCAACATAGTAAAAAGCTATGGCAAATCCACAGATAGTGTAATACTCAACAGTGAAAAACTGAAAGTCTTCCCCCTAAAATCTGTAACAAAGATAGAACTCACCACTTCTATTCGAGACAGTATTGCAAGTCCTAGCCACAATAAAAAGACAAGAAATAAGAGTATTTAAACTGGAGGGGAGTGGTGAAACTGTCATGATCTGCAGAGGACAAGACACTATATATAGAAAATGCTGCAGACTCCACACAAAAACTCCTAGAACTGAAAGATGAGTTCAGTAAGGCAGCAGCATACAAGATTAACACATAGAAATTGAGCATTTCTTACATTAAAAATGAAAAAAAGACATGTTTAAGAAAAACACTCCCTTTTAAAATTGCATCCCCCACCCAAAATACAGTACTTAGGAATAAAAAGGAAGTGAAAGAATTATACACTGAGAATTAATATAAAACATTAATAAAGGGTCCATCTGTTGTTCACCTCAAGCTATCACCAACATTGTTAATCAGCTATATCCCAATATAAAATAAAAGGTTTAAAACAATAAAAGGACTAAAAAATATTAATAACGGAAACTGAAGATGTTTGAAAGTGGGAAGATACCCCGAGCTCTCGGATTGAAAGAATGAGTGTTAAAACGGCCATACCACTCAAAGCAACCTACAGAGTTAATGTGATCTGTAGCAAATTACGCAGGACATTTTTCACAGCTAGAATAATCCTAAAACCTAGGTAGAAACATAAAGATCCAGAACTGCTAAAACCATCTTGAAGAAAAAGAACAAAGCAACTCACCCCAGTATTCTTGCCTGGGAAATCCCAGGACAGAGGAGCCTGATGGACTACAGTCCACAGGGTTTGAAGGAGTCAGACTCAGCAACTAAACAACAAGCTATCCTCTTAGATAACTTTCCCTGGGAAAGGACACTATTCTAAGATAAATGCTGCTGCCCATAAGCCAAGGCTTGGGTTTCCTTCGTTTTATTGTCTAATCAATAGGTGGTAGTGATGACAACCATCACATGTAATGTCCCGCCGAAGACAGTTACACCAGCAGTCTCGGCACAGACCGACAGGTTCACACCCCAGTCAACTGCTCAGCCGTCCCAGGTGGCACAGTGGGAAAGAACCCGCCTGCTAATCCGGGAGACACGGGAGACACGGGTCCCATCCCTGGGTGGGGAAGATCCCCTGGAGAAGGAAATGGAACCCACTCCAGTGTTCTTTCCTGGAGAATCCCAGGGACAGAGGAGCCTGGTGGGCCGCAGTCCATGGCGTCACAAAGAGCCCGACATGACTTAATCGACCAAACTGCAACAGTCCCGGCCCCGGTCAGACTCCTGAGAAGAGGCGCCTGTAAGAACACAGCCTGTCCACAAAGAAGGACCAGATGCAGCAGGAACCAGGTGTGCCAAGGACCAGCCCGGAGCAGCAGCGAGGCCTGGGGGAGGACACAGCCCTCGGGAAGGGCTGCAGGGTCCCCCAGACGCCCCCAAGGCCTGGGAATGCAGGTGGCACTCGCCGAGAAGCCCAAATGGGGCAGGCTGCCTGAAGCCGACCCTACCTGGTGTCTCCAAAATGGCAGGCCTGTGGAGACAGCGGGGTCAGTGGTCCTGAGCGCCAGGTCCCCGGGGAGGCTGTGCAGCTGGTCCCCAACCCGTTCCTCCTGGGGCTGCTCAGCCGAATGCAGAGACGCCAGGGCTTGTTCACAAGGCTGCGGAGCAGGAGATGGAACAGTCAGAGTCTGCCTCCCAAAAAGCCTGGGGCTGGGGCTTTTACAGGGTAAGGAATTAGGAAGCCGCACGTGGGGAGCGCGGGGAAAGGTGATTGGAAAAAGGTGTAGACTGGTTCGTCCACAGGGGCTCACGGGGCCTCAGGCCGCCCCACGTGCTGAAGGCCCCGGGCACTCGTGCAGGCCCAGCTGGAAGGGCCCTGGNCCAATACTTTGGCCACCTGATGCAAAGAGCCAACTCATTAGAAAAGACCCTGATGCTGGGAAAGATTGAATGCAGGAGGAAAAGGGGATGACAGAGGACGAGAGGGTTGAATGGCATCACCAATTCAATGGATATGAGTTTGAGAAAGCTCCAGGAGGTGGTGAAGGACAGGGAAGCCTGGCGTGCAGCAGCCATGAAGTCACAAAGAGTCAGACACTGAGCGACTGAACAACAAGTCAATCAGAATTGCACAGATATCCCCATGAAAAGTGAAAGTGAAGTCGCTCAGTCGTGTTCGACTCTGCGACCCCATGGACTATAGTCTAGCAGGCTCCTCCATCCACAGAATTTTCCAGGCAAGAATACTGGAGTGGGTTGCCATTTCCTTCTCCAGGGGATCTTCCCAACCCAGGGATTGAACTGAGGTCTCCTGCATTGTAGGCAGATTCTTTACCGTCTGAGCCACGTAAAAGTAAAGCCTGAAATACGTGCTGGATGATGGCTCCAAGTGTTGCTGCTAGGAATTTTAAAACCATAAGAACACATACTCAAAATATATGGGATATATAAGANGAGGTCTCCTGCATTGTAGGCAGATTCTTTACCGTCTGAGCCACGTAAAAGTAAAGCCTGAAATACGTGCTGGATGATGGCTCCAAGTGTTGCTGCTAGGAATTTTAAAACCATAAGAACACATACTCAAAATATATGGGATATATAAGATCTGCCACGCTCAATACCCAGAAGCTGACAGGAAGAGGAAATTTTATAGGGTGAGGAATAATACATTGTTTTAAGGCCAAGAGTGACACCCAGTGGTCACGGCAATCACTCCAGGCTCTCGACATTCCCTTTTGTTCAGGGCACAAGAGAGTTTACTCCCAGACATTCGGGGCTGCCCTCCAGTGACATATGCATGTAACATGTGCATGTAAGGCTGAGGGGTGATTAGAATTAGGTGACAGGGGGTAAATTACCTAAACTCTGAAACACACAGATCCTGTGCCATGATGAGAGCTGAAGAGAGAGTTTCACAGTCGCTAAAGCACTTTCACATTTGTGACCATACTTGATCCTTATTTGAGCTGGTGGCTCAGAGGTCAAAGCATCTGCTTGTAATGTGGGAGACCTGGGTTCAATCCCTGGGTTGGTAAGATCCCATGGAGAAGGAAATGGCAACCCACTCCAGTATTCTTGCCTGGAGAATCCCATGGACGGAGGAGCCTGGTGGGCTACAATCCATGGGGTCGCAAAGAGTCGGACACGACCGAGCGACTTCACTTTCACTTTGATCCTTATTATAAACTCACGAGCCAGGCAGAGCAAGCCATCATAGCCCCATTTTAAGGGAAGACTAAGCCGCAGAGAAATTAACATATTTATGTACAAACCCAGGTTTCCTGGTCCTAAGGCAGGTGGTCATTCCTTAACATCACATCATCAGGACTTGGCCAGGGAAATTCCTTAGATGTGGGGGTCGCGATCTACAGTCCCACATCTGGAGCTCTAAATGCTAAGACATAGCCTCTGAGTGATACCAAAGTCTCTTAGTAAACAAATACTTCTGGTGCACACACTATGTGCCAGGCACTCTATGTACAAAAACAAAAGACAGTTCTGTCCTAAAGACATTTTTAATCTAGCCAAGGAAGCAGACAAGCACAATGGGAAGGGATGAAATGGGATGGTGCTCAGGGTACAGCAAGAACACAGCTCTACAAGCAGGACTAAAGCCTGGAAGGCTGAACCTCTGTTCCAGACACACAGCAGGCCTTAGCCACCAGCAGCTTAACAAGGGCTCTCTCTGGGGCATCAAACCACCTCTTTCTAAAACGGATGGAAAATAAAGAAAATCTGCCTTCAACAAAATTAAGAAAGAGCCAAAATCCCAGAGCCTAGTGGAGGGGAGTAACTGCTATCTGAGCCAAGTCAAGGGAGGAGAAAGAGAACGCCTTTGGGTGGCACACAGTTCTGGTGAAATCTGCAAACATTACAAAAGGCCAAACCATCAAGCATTAACTTGAGTAAAGAAGGATAGGCATCTCAGAACTCTGCTCAACACCATGAAGGGAGAGGGGAAGCAGGAAACTAGACCAATTCAAAAATCTTCATAAGAACTAGCACTCCATGGGGCCAGGTAGCAAACAGCTATGCTACTTCTGATTGAAGACAGATGAAAAGAATTAAATGCTAAAATGCTATTCAAAAAAACCCTGTGACGATGCAGGAATACTGGAAATGGAAAACGTGAAGCAGAAATACACTCCAGGGCAGGGAACAGGCAGTAGGGGAGAGGCGCTTGTCCTATAAACATGTAAAAGTATGGGCTAGGTGTAACAAACATGTTTTGATTGCATAGCTAAGCCCACAGCAAAGTAAGGGGGAAATCACAGGCTGAAAATGCAAGTATGGGCTTCCCCAGCGGCTCAGTGGTAAAGAATCTGCCTGCCAACGTAGGAGATGCAAGTTTAATCCCTGGTCCAGGGCAACTAAGCCCTTGCACCAAAACTACTGATCCTGTGCTCTGGAGCCTAGAAGCCACAACTACCGAGCCCGTACACCTAGAACCTGTGTTTCACAACAATAGAAGCCACCACAATGAGAAGCCCGCACACCGAAGCCCAGAGTAGTGCCCCCACTCTCTCAACTAGAGAAAAGTCCACATAGCAATGAAAACCAGCACAGCCAAAATAAATAAAATTATTTCTTAATAAATAAAATAAATAAATAAATATGGAAGGCTAACTGAAAAGAGATTGATGAGAGAAACCTAGGCTTGCCCTGGATTCTCTACACAGAACTCAGAAGCCCCGTTTTAACAGTCCCATGGAAGATCCAAGACCAGGCACTGAGAAACCCAAGAAGGAGGCTGGAAGTGAGACTTCAGTATGCATCCAGGATCTCTGAAGAGCTACACCCTTGCAGAGGGGTAAGCTAGAGGGAAATGTTAATGTGAGAGCTGAAAGGGAAAATTGTCTGTCTCAGGCCATAGTACAGAGTTGGAAAAAAAGGAAGTTTCCCTGGGAATTTATAAGCAAAAGGCTTCCCTCCCAGAGGAGGAACTTGAAAATATACTATCTATATGCAGGGAACCCCAAAGCGAAAATTAAATTTCAAGTGCTTCTTCGTAAAAAAATCACCCTGGGTGGGTCCCTGACAGGTGCAAATACAAAATTGCTCAAATCTCTCAGGATTCCCACAGTCAGCAAAATATGATCCAATCAAAATTACCAAAAACACAAAAACAAACTACCAGGAAAAAATGAACAAACAAAGCAAAGATTTAGATCCCAAGTGGCTCAAATATTTAAATCATCAGAAAGAAAATATAAAATAAGTGAAAATGGAAGAGGACATATGTTAACAAAAACACTAATGATGTTCATGGCAGTTTTATTAATAATGGCGAAACCTGAGAACAACCCAAATGTTCATCCATAGCAGAATGGATAAACTGTAGTGTACTCATCCAATGAAGTACTACTCAACAATAACCAGGAAATAAATTAAAGGAATTAACTACAACATGTATAAATCTCAAAAAGTTATGCTGGGAAAAAGAAAGCAAATGTAAAAGCCACACGTATGATTCTACTTATATAATAAGTTCAAAAAAGGGCAAAACTAATCTATGGGAGATAAAAATCAGAGGATTTCAGGGAGAAGAGGAAAATTAACTAGAAAGATACACAAGGGAACTTTCTGGAACTATGACAATATTGTACATGTTGACAATATTTGTTGAACAGGATAGAGTAGGAGAGAGGTTAGGATATACATTGTAAAAATTCACTAAATTATACTGTTAAGATTTATACATTTTATTGTATATTACTTATATTGTGATAAAATATACATAAACATGTAATGAAAAGGAAAATGGGAATCATGTTCCAGCCTATTAAAAATGATGTAGAATATTTCTTAAAGATCCAGAAAGAAATTAGAAATAAAAATATAATCACTGAACTCAAAAACTGAACAGGTTCTGCTTAAAGCTGTGGCTNAAATATACATAAACATGTAATGAAATGGAAAATGGGAATCATGTTCCAGCCTATTAAAAATGATGTAGAATATTTCTTAAAGATCCAGAAAGAAATTAGAAATAAAAATATAATCACTGAACTCAAAAACTGAACAGGTTCTGCTTAAAGCTGTGGCTTATATCAAACCAAGTGTCCTATCAGGAATACTCAAAAAGCAGGAGAACACATCTGTTATTTAAAAAGATGTTTCCAAACATCAAAGAGCTACCAAAACAGTTAGAACTTGAACCTAGACCTCAGAGAGAAAAGAAGTATAGAGATGGGAATCAGAAAAACAGACGCTTTTTCCTCTCATGCTATTTACTGGAAGTGACAACAAAGAGGTTGAGAAACTAAGCAAAGCTTCCGGTAGTCTTGAGAGTTGGTGAAATCAATAGTAGACACAGGAACTCTGTAAAGTATTCCCAGGAGAGCACCTAGCAGAGGTATATCCTCAGAGTAAGAGTAATAGCCCTCACAAAGATCAAGTGAATTTCAAAATGGATTAAATCTTCAGCTAGCACAATCGCCTGACTGAAGCAAAAGGAAATCACCTCTGGGGGAAGATACTATCCACAGCCTCAAATTATTTTCACTATTTTTCAAATACAATGTCTCTCATTCTTTGAAAAATGGGGCAAAGGTCCCAGAAGGCATCCAAGACAGTTGGCTACCACTTCAATGCCTACTTGGTTCCTCGAGCACCTTCACTGTGCTCAATAAGGTTAGGAAACTTACAATTCAAAAGTAGAAAGGGGGACTCTAAGTATAACAGGAATCATCTCATAAGATGGAGATATTTTTCAGGAGAGAAAACTTTTCTCAGGAGGGAAAAATTTGACCCCTTATTTGGTTTTGTGGTAGTATCTCCAAAAATTCCAGATGACTGGATCAGCTTTCATGGACTGGGAGAGTGCCATTCCAGGAAAGAGGGGAAAGAAAGAGATTCCACTGAAAAGAGACCTGTTCCAGCTAAATTTCTCAGGGATAATTTTTCCATTCTCACTACCATAAGATAAATTTGTACAATCATTATTTCATACAATGCTCTCCTTCAGGAATAAAGTGTCTGCTTATCTTAGAGAGAGGTAAGACTATAGTCCAGCAGTCACAACTAAACATATCATATTAGGAATACAGAAATTGCTAAATGAACCAAATTGTTATTGTTTAGTCGCTAAGCTGTGTCTGACTCTTTGTGACCCCATGGACTGTAACCCACCAGGCTCCTCTGTCCATGGGATTTCCCAAGCAAAAATACTGGAGTGGGTTGCCACTTCCTTCTCCAGGGGATCTTCCTGACCCAGGGATCAACCTGCATCTCTTGCAGTGGCAGGATCATTTTTTAGCACTGAGCCACCATATTCAAGATCAAAATTGTGTAAACGGTTTAAGAATTCACTGCCAAAATAGTATTTTTTTTTAAAGTCTGTGCAAAAACCAAGAGTTTTGTACTCTTGTACATATCAACAAATGATATCTTTCTTAAAAATGGATATTCAAGTAGAAACTTGCCTAGGAAATGTTTGCAAAATCTAATTTTACTATCTGTTCCTGCTACTGCTGCTAAGTCACTTCAGTTGTGTCCAACTCTGTGTGACCCTATAGATGGCAGCCCACCAGGCTCCCCCATCCCTGAGATTCTCCAGGCAAGAACACTAGAGTGGGTTGCCATTTGCTCCTCTAATGCATGAAAGTGAAAAGTGAAAGGGAAGTCGCTCAGTCGTGTTCAACTTTTCACAACCCCATGGACTGCAGCCTACCAGGCTCCTCCGTCCATGGAATTTGCCAGGCAAGAGTACTGGAGTGGGGTGCCATCTAATTTTACTATCTACAACTACTATTAACTTAGCCAAAGGCTTGTATTATGATATGTCTCCATTCTTGTGATTTGTATACATTTCTAAATTTGCTGAATTGCCCTTAATTTTCTCATGCATAGTTCCTCCCTTGAGTTTTTTTAAGTTGCTACATAAAACTTGCTTTTATTTAATACTGGCATGCTGCGATTCATGGGGTCGCAAAGAGTTGGACTCGATTGAGCGAGTGAACTGAACTGAACTGAACCGATGTCAGTATCTCAAGTGCTACAAAATCATGAATTTTTATACTACAAATATTCTAGTACCTGGTTTCCTTTGCTGATTATTCCAGTTATTAAGCTAAGCCTTCAATATTTTGCTCTTTGATGCTGCAGCTGAGACTCTGTAAATCACATTGCTGCCTTACCAGCTGCTTCCTGTTCAGCTCTGCCAATAGGAGGTGCCAGAGGCAGAGTACAAGGATGCAGGAGGAAGAAGGGAGTTTCTCCTATTGGTTTCTTGTCTGTTTCCTGTTCCTGTGAGCATCACCTTAGCAACACATCTTCGTTCAGGCAGCAGTTCTTTCTCACAGCAGCAGCTACTCATTAGGTTTGCAGTTTCTCAGCTGCAACAGAACAAGACTCACTGGATACGCTCAAAAACACCAGCATCAGCCAGCTGGGCCCCCTCCTCAGAGGTCTAGATCCCAAACTCATAAGGGCCTACCTCTCTTGTCCACTAGGAGAAATTGAGCAATACCCTTTCTCCAATGGCCTACACTTTAGCTTCAGGAGACCACTCCTCTAAGTGTGCAAATTTTAGTAATTTTAGCTTCTTACCTTTGCTCCCCCAGCTTTAGGGATGGTGTCTGCACTGGCTACCTCTGGAACAGCTCTCATTTTTGGTTTCTTTTCAGAAAGCCAGGCAACAAATTTATACCTGATTAACAATTCTTCAGTTACAATTTTCCATGTTAAGATAACTGGTATATCTCTCCAATCAATTAGGTCTTTTCTGACTTTCTCTTCACTGTTATATAATTGAAGGAATGCAACTTTGCACATAATTTGATAGACCTGGACCACATATTTCATTTTGGAGTGCTATATTAAATGGTACTTTTAAAATGAAATAAGGATTGAAGGATTCATTATTGTTAAGATGTCAGTTCTCCCCAAACTCATCTATAGGTTCAATACAATCCAGACCAAAATCCTAGTAGCTTTTTTTTCTAGCAAGCTGATCCTAAAATTTAAACAAAAAGGCACAAGGAATCAAATTAACCAAAACAATTTTGAAAAGCAAGAACAAAATTAGAGAGCCCACACTACCTGTTTTCAAAACAATATAAAGCTATAGTGATCAAATAGTTTGGTATTAGAGAAAGAAAAGACATACAGATGAGTGGAACAGAATAGGTAACAGATCCACACATATATGATTAATTGATTTTCAACAAAGTATCAATGCAATTCAACGGAGAAAAGACAACGTTTTCAGCAAATGGTGCTGGAGCAGTTAGACAACCATCTTAAAAAGTAACATGAAAAAGTCCAACTCAGATCTGACATTATATACAATTTCAGATAAATAAACATTAAGAATTTTTATCATCAACTATTTTCACTAGAAGAATCTCCAAAAATATTTCAAGAAGAAACCATTGCAAAAAGAAAAAGTGAGAAGAAATTGATAAATGTGTATAAATCTATAAAAATATGCAATATCTGTGTAAAAAGCAGTAATATCTAGTTTTTGGAGTTTTAAAATGATTTTTAAAAAATACTACATAAAACATCTAACATAGGAAAGGGCAGTTGGGGTTGAGGTGAAATAATATATCTTTGCATATTTCAGGAAAATCTTTAACATACTTAATCATTTTCAATTTTAAGCTAAATATAATTAAAATATGAAGAGCAACAATTAAAAAAACTAAATGAGTAAAAACAAAAATAAAAATATATAACTTCCAAAACAGTACAGACAAAATTGAATCCAACAAAAAGTAAATAAATCCTAAGATTGCTAGGAAATGCACTGAAAATATGGGCAAACAGCAAGCCCCAAAATTATACATAAATATAGTATAAAAAAATAGTGACTATAAAAAAGAAAAACTGATTACACTCAAAATAAAAGACTGTCATTTTGGATAACAAAATCCAGGTATGTGCCACTTATAAGAAAGAGATATACCTAAAAGATGACACACAGTAGTTGAAAATAAAAGACTGAGAAAGATATACCATGCACACTTTAAATGATAGAACTGATAGATAGCTCTCTAGTAATATCAGGCAAAATATAATTGGACAGAAAACATTGTTAAAGATAAAGAAGGCCACTATCTAGCGGTAAAAGTTTCAATTCTCAAGAAGATATAGCTATTCTACACTTTTATGCAACTAATAACCTGTCTACAAAATATATCAAGCAAAAATTGACTCATTATCACAATAAAAATCTTTTAATGTACCTTTCTCAGTTACTGAAAAGATCAAAAAGTCAAATACTAATAAAGCTATAGAAGATTTTGAACAATACATTAAGAAGCTTGACCTAATGGACTGTTGTATGTAGAACCCTTCCCCCAACCATTAAAGAATATGCATGCATTTTTCTCAATCTGTTGTTGAACTATTACAAAAAACTGACCATGAATTGACAGTAGGGAGACCACAAAGCATGTCTCTATAAAGTGCAAGGAATATATACGAAATAGTTCACATTTTCTGATCACAAGCAATTAATTCAGAAAAACCAAAAATGAACAAAAACACTTTTATTTGCACATTAAAAATGCACATTACCAAACAGAGTAGTTGATATCTCCAGTGGTACTCAAACTTAGAGGCAAAAATAACTAGACACCTGAGAGTTATAACAGCCTTAGAAGAAAATCAACAAACTGAAGAAACATATACCCATCTGAAAGAGAGCAGAGCAGATGAACCAAGGTTTTTTTTTTTAATAAGTAGTAAAAGTATAATAAACAAAATACTAATAATGCAAAACAGAAATTACTTTTCGAAAACAAAGTAGAACTATTAGATTTGGTGACTGTAATTGTTGAAATAAAAAAATCACAATAAAGGAATAAATAGAAGGANAGAGAGCCCACACTACCTGTTTTCAAAACAATATAAAGCTATAGTGATCAAATAGTTTGGTATTAGAGAAAGAAAAGACATACAGATGAGTGGAACAGAATAGGTAACAGATCCACACATATATGATTAATTGATTTTCAACAAAGTATCAATGCAATTCAACGGAGAAAAGACAACGTTTTCAGCAAATGGTGCTGGAGCAGTTAGACAACCATCTTAAAAAGTAACATGAAAAAGTCCAACCCAGATCTGACATTATATACAATTTCAGATAAATAAACATTAAGAATTTTTATCATCAACTATTTTCACTAGAAGAATCTCCAAAAATATTTCAAGAAGAAACCATTGCAAAAAGAAAAAGTGAGAAGAAATTGATAAATGTGTATAAATCTATAAAAATATGCAATATCTGTGTAAAAAGCAGTAATATCTAGTTTTTGGAGTTTTAAAATGATTTTTAAAAAATACTACATAAAACATCTAACATAGGAAAGGGCAGTTGGGGTTGAGGTGAAATAATATATCTTTGCATATTTCAGGAAAATCTTTAACATACTTAATCATTTTCAATTTTAAGCTAAATATAATTAAAATATGAAGAGCAACAATTAAAAAAACTAAATGAGTAAAAACAAAAATAAAAATATATAACTTCCAAAACAGTACAGACAAAATTGAATCCAACAAAAAGTAAATAAATCCTAAGATTGCTAGGAAATGCACTGAAAATATGGGCAAACAGCAAGCCCCAAAATTATACATAAATATAGTATAAAAAAACAGTGACTATAAAAAAGAAAAACTGATTACACTCAAAATAAAAGACTGTCATTTTGGATAACAAAATCCAGGTATGTGCCACTTATAAGAAAGAGATATACCTAAAAGATGACACACAGTAGTTGAAAATAAAAGACTGAGAAAGATATACCATGCACACTTTAAATGATAGAACTGATAGATAGCTCTCTAGTAATATCAGGCAAAATATAATTGGACAGAAAACATTGTTAAAGATAAAGAAGGCCACTATCTAGCGGTAAAAGTTTCAATTCTCAAGAAGATATAGCTATTCTACACTTTTATGCAACTAATAACCTGTCTACAAAATATATCAAGCAAAAATTGACTCATTATCACAATAAAAATCTTTTAATGTACCTTTCTCAGTTACTGAAAAGATCAAAAAGTCAAATACTAATAAAGCTATAGAAGATTTTGAACAATACATTAAGACGCTTGACCTAATGGACTGTTGTATGTAGAACCCTTCCCCCAACCATTAAAGAATATGCATGCATTTTTCTCAATCTGTTGTTGAACTATTACAAAAAACTGACCATGAATTGACAGTAGGGAGACCACAAAGCATGTCTCTATAAAGTGCAAGGAATATATACGAAATAGTTCACATTTTCTGATCACAAGCAATTAATTCAGAAAAACCAAAAATGAACAAAAACACTTTTATTTGCACATTAAAAATGCACATTACCAAACAGAGTAGTTGATATCTCCAGTGGTACTCAAACTTAGAGGCAAAAATAACTAGACACCTGAGAGTTATAACAGCCTTAGAAGAAAATCAACAAACTGAAGAAACATATACCCATCTGAAAGAGAGCAGAGCAGATGAACCAAGGTTTTTTTTTTTTAATAAGTAGTAAAAGTATAATAAACAAAATACTAATAATGCAAAACAGAAATTACTTTTCGAAAACAAAGTAGAACTATTAGATTTGGTGACTGTAATTGTTGAAATAAAAAAATCACAATAAAGGAATAAATAGAAGGATGGATTCAACTAAAAAAATGAATCGGTGAATTTGAAAATTAGATTAACTGTCCCAAAATCAAGCACAAAAAAAATTAAATATATAGAAGACTTTAAAAAATATATATATATCTACCATGGGAACTGTCTGGTGGTCCAGTGGTTAGGACTCTGCGTCCACTGCAGGGGACCGAGGTTTTGATCCCTGGTCAGAGAACTAAGATCCTACAAGCCTGGTGGCACAGCCCAAAATAAAAAAATAAATTATCTACCAAATAGTGGTAGAAGCCAAACATGTGGTAGAAGCCAAACATCAAGAAAGTAGGGGCTCCAGAAGAAAAAAAAAGAGAAAGTATTTGAAGAAAAAAGCAAAATAACTTTCCTATAATGAAAGAAAATTAACAAGTTTGAAAGGGTTCAAGGAGCAGCAAACATGATATTGATACATAAGAATATCAAAATAGGGAGAAATAGATAAATTAACATTTGCTATTAGAGATTTTAATATAGGCCTCTCAGAAGCTCATAAATCAAGCCAGACAAAAATAAGCAAAGATACTGAAGATTAGGACAACACAATTAATAAACCTGGACTATCAATAGAATGACTCTATGCCCCAATTTGTCCCCAGACAGTATTAGGTTAATGCCTATTATCCTGGATAATTATTAATAGTATCTCTCCCCAATTTGTCATAGCTTGGACAACAAATTATAGATCATGCTGGCTATTTAATGTATTTAGAACCTTACACTCAACAACAGAAAATTTTAGCATACATGTAACATTTACAAAAACAGATTTTGTATTAGGCCATAAAAGAAACCTCTATAAATTCATTCATTTAATCATTCTTACATTCAAGAAATATTTGTTGAGCACCTAACATGTGTCTTGGAATTTTTCTAGCCCTGGGAATACACCCACAGTACTAGCTACATGGCACAAGTTTTCAGGCAACCATTCACATCGTGATCTAATAGAAATACAGCCAGGAATGCCATATAGAACCACTCCAATGCTTGGTGATCTATCAGAATGGCTACCTAGGAGTTTTACAATGCACAGACCACATGCCATAAGTGACAGTCTTGGGTATAACAGTGAACAGAACAAAAATCCTGTCCTACTGGAGCTTATATTCTAACAGAGACAGAAAAAGAACAAAATACGGAAAATGTTTAGTATTAAAGAAGGTATAAGTGATATAAACAAGAATAAAGTAGACAATGAAGATAGGGGTACCAGAAGTCAGGAGTAGTAATTTTAAATAGAGTGCTCAGGTCTACTAAGAAGGTGACATTATAGCAAAGATTTAAATGAGGAAAAAGTAAACCACAGGGATATCTGGGGAAAGCATATTAGGCAGAGGGAAGAGCCACTGCAAAGGCTCAGTCATAGGAACTTCCCTGGCACATCTCAGGGAAAGCAAAGAAGCCAGTGTGGATGAGTTCAGAGAAGGAAAGCTTAGGTGATGAAGGGAGGAAGGTAAAATTGGCCAAATGATATTGAGTCTTATTGGCCACTGTATGGACACCGGCCTCTACAGTGAAAGAGACTGGAAGACCTCTCCTGCTGCTGCTGCTAAGTCGCATCAGTCGTGTCTGACTCTGTGTGACCCCATAGACGGCAACCCACTAGGCTCCCCCGTCCCTGGGATTCTCCAGGCAAGAACNACAGAAAATTTTAGCATACATGTAACATTTACAAAAACAGATTTTGTATTAGGCCATAAAAGAAACCTCTATAAATTCATTCATTTAATCATTCTTACATTCAAGAAATATTTGTTGAGCACCTAACATGTGTCTTGGAATTTTTCTAGCCCTGGGAATACACCCACAGTACTAGCTACATGGCACAAGTTTTCAGGCAACCATTCACATCGTGATCTAACAGAAATACAGCCAGGAATGCCATATAGAACCACTCCAATGCTTGGTGATCTATCAGAATGGCTACGTAGGAGTTTTACAATGCACAGACCACATGCCATAAGTGACAGTCTTGGGTATAACAGTGAACAAAACAAAAATTCTGTCCTACTGGAGCTTATATTCTAATAGAGACAGAAAAAGAACAAAATACGGAAAATGTTTAGTATTAAAGAAGGTGTAAGTGATATAAACAAGAATAAGGTAGACAATGAAGATGGGGTACCAGAAGTCAGGAGTAGTAATTTTAAATAGAGTGCTCAGGTCTACTAAGAAGGTGACATTATA
>SJYV01048416.1:2027686-2045238 GCA_006410875.1 Neotragus pygmaeus | reverse complement strand
AGATACCATAGTAACAGTGTATAAAACATTTGATCAGTTGTAGCAGTTTGTGTTAGCTCTTTTGTATTTAAGCAATTTTTGAAAAAGCAGAGCTTGAAAATGTTTTATACACTAGAAGAAAAATCAGTGCATTTTAAATTGATGTTGTGTGGAAGATCAGTCTAGTTCCCTTCTTTTAAGCAAAATAAAATGTGAGTTTCATAATTCCTTCTATCAGATTATAGATGGAATAGTGATGACATGATTACACATTGCTTATTTCTCTGGGTACTTTCATTTGCAAATGTAAACATTGTTGGTTCATTTTTATTCTTGATACTTTCAGCGGTTTAAAGGAAGTCAGCACTGAAAACAAATTAGCATTGGAGGAATTTTCTTTTATCTTCTGCTTGAAAAACATTTGAGTTTTTAAAATTAAATCCATTATTTATGAAAGCAATTCTTATTTCAACTTACTTCAATGTGAGTCAGTTGAAATTCCAAATCTCTCTCCTCGGTTTTGTGAAAAAAAGAATCATATTCTATGCTGGAATTAAATGAAAGTGTGATGAGACAGTGATAATGGGCCGGTTGGCCACAATGGTCTCAGCTGAAGAACTGCCAGGCTAAACAGACTACAGTCCAGGCCTGGAGACTTAGCCTTGCTGATATGAGAATTTGACTTTATTCATTTCCTCAAGGTGATCAGTTTCTTGGTGATAAATTAAGCAAAATTACTCACAAGTCTAAGGTTTATACCATAAGGCAAAGTTATTAATCTATAGTGGCACTTAATAGTCTCCATTAACCACAATACTTTCATCCCTTCTCCAGTGCACATCTTTTTCTGGTAGGGGAGGCCCAGGTAGCTTTCTAAGCTTCATTGCTCAGGGGCACAACTTAAAATCACTGCCTTTGTGTAGTCATATCTCCCCTTGCTGGGTTCTTAAACCCAGTCTAGTTAAGGACCCCTGGGCTTGCACACATTCTTTCAAGGATTCCATCACCAGGAAACAAAGTAATCACCTTCCGAGATGCTGCAATCTTGGAAGGTTTAGTGTGTGGGAACTTAGTGAAATCTCCACCTTCAGAGCCTCAGTCCACCAGCACTTTCTGAGCATTCTCTTTTTGCCTCTCCCTTTTGTGTGTCATATCCAGTTTCAGTCTTGCTCAGCATAGTTTCCTCTACACCATAGGGCCCTCTCTTAGAGTACAACATTTTGTGATTTCTGAGATCTACTTTTGAGTCCTCTGTTCCTCCCTAGGACATGTGTTACAAACTCCTATGCCAACTTCTTAGAGACCTTAGGGCAGCACTCATGCCTAATTTTGAAATTTTCAGATTTTCACTCTCTCCCATTTTCACTGAAATGTATTTAAGGGATTTTATTTCCTTTTACTTTTCCTCCAGTTTCCAGAAGTAGAACAATTAAAAACTTAGCATCTACCTCATTTCAGTGGAACCAGAAACTCCAAGTAAGACAAAATATATTCAGTTGAATCTTTGGACAGTATTTCCTTGTATTTGACATTTAAAATAAAGGATAAATAAGCATGTGTGTATACACACATAGAATTACACAAACGTGACAACAACAGGTGCAGAGAAGTTGCTTTGACAGCTTTGGCACCACATGCAGTGTTACCACCAGTGACATTATTTTCCCAAATGATAAATGTTTACTTGGTAACATTCTGAACAAAAGAAATGTGATTTTTCCCCTTGCTTTACATGATACCTACTTTCTTGAAATGTTTAATGAATGAAACTTAAAACAGTGTAAAAATAGATAATAAACAGGTTTTACTTGCACAAATGGCCAGTGGGATTGCTTAAGTCATGTAGGCAATATTTTGTGCAGAATTGTGCATCACATTCCAGGACATTTAGCATTCCTACGTCCTCACTCATAAATGTCAGAGCCACCCCTACAGAGATTATGACCATCAAAATGTGCTTCCACAAGTCTGTTAAGACTAAAGGCAAAAAGAACTGCACATGAGCTTTATGCTATAGTTGAAAAAGTTGCTTCCCACAGAGGTACAGTTTAACAATTCTGAAACCACTATACATGTATGGGCTTCCCTGGTGATTCAGATGGTAAAGAATCTGCCTGCAATGTGGGAGACCCAGGTTTGATCCCTGGGTTGGGAAGATTCTCTGGAGAATGGAATGGCAACCCACTCCAGTACTCTTGCCTGGAGAATTCCATGAACAGAGGAGCCTGGCAGGCTACAGTCCATGGGATTGCAAAGAGTAGGACACAACTGAGCAACTAACACATGCATACATGTATACTGAAATTTGATAGTTAAGTACATGTTGGCAGATGATGGAAGCCACCTTTCTCACTGTTGGAGTGGAATGTTAGAGATAAACAAGAGCAGGAGGCCCTATTCTATGTGTTAAGGGCTACTGTTGGAGACATCAGTAAGAACTCATATTTATCTTAATATAGATACAGATAGTTACATATAGAGAACATTTGTAGTTAGCTGTATTTACAGCATACACACCTATAATTCTTTGCATCTTCATCTGAAATTGTCCCAGAGAAACAACACCCCTGTAGCAGTGAGCACATCTTATGCCCAAATCTTGGTTTCTAATACCATTCTCCAATAAGGAAGCAGGACTCCAGGAAATAACTGGTTCTGGGAATTGGGAAGTAAATACCTGTGATTACCCTGAAGCATCTTGTAGTGCCAAAAAAGTAAAGAGGTACTCACAAAACCAAATAAAACAAAAAGCCAAACCCACACATGTGCACACACTGAAGGAGATATGTTGACGGGGCACAGGGGCCCACAGGAAGAGCTCCAAATCACCAAAGCTGGAGAAATTTGCAACAGAATGAAGTAGTATGGCATTATAATCCAACATAAAATATTCATGAGTCCACATTAATGTAAATTAATGATTGAATAAATAAATGGGAGAGAAGAGACAACTCTTCTTTGCAGAAGAATTCCAAATAATTTATATAGATGCTTCTTCCTCAACTCCCCACTCATTAGGTGTGGGCTATGCATAATGACTTTCGAAGAGTGTAATATGGAAGGGGGGAAAGTTACTTAGATTAATTGGAGAAATCTGACAAACATTGCTTCAGCCAGCTAGTCAAAGTCAGGATCAGCTAAGTTATACTGATAATATGTCCTACCAATACCGTGTGATGAAAATGGCAATTTACCTCTGTATCTTCCTCCCAAACCCCATAATTATGAGAAAGACATCAGAGGAATCTAAATTGAGAGAGAGTTTACAAAATTCTTTGATTAGTACTTCATAAAACTGTCATCAAAGTTTTTCAAGATCATCAAAAACAAGGAAAATCTGAGAACCCTCATAGCCAAGCCAAGGAAATTAAGGAGACATGATGACTAGATTGAATGTGGTGTCTTGGGTGGGATCCTGGAAAATAAAAGGGGCAGTAGGTTAAAAACAAAGAAATCTGAATAAAGTGTGGGTTTTAGTTAATAATTTAACAATATTGCTTCTTTGTGACAAATGTACCTTACTAATTACAAATGTTAATAACAGGAGGAAACTGGGCATGATATACCTCAGTATTCTTTGTATTATCATCACAAATTTCCTATAAATCTAAAACTATTCCAAAATTATTTTTATTAAAAATAATTTTAAAATTCTTTTATAAATTTTCAAGTTGCTTCCTAGGAGGTGGTATTGCTCTCACTGAACATATACTGAGTTAATCCCATACTTTAAGCTCTGATGGCTTCCCTCTCCTTGCTCACTTAGAAAAATTGAAGGTAAAGGGGAATGCACACAGGCATTAGCTATTTAAAGGAAGAGCTAATGACATTGTTTCACTTGTCATAGGGTTTGTGTGAAATATTTTTACTAGATAATTTGATTTTCTGCCCAGTAGATAATTGTTATGATGATGTTGTTAATTACATCAATATTGATGATGGGATATTAATGATAAACTACAGAGGGAGTTTTCAGCACGTGAACTGTGAACTTCCAGATGTTCAAGCTGGATTTAGAAAAGGCAGAAGAACCAGAGATCGAATTGCCAACATCCGTTGGATTATCGAAAACGCAAGAGATTTCCAGAAAAACAACTATTTCTGCTTTATTGACTATGCCAAAATCTTTGACTATGTGGACCACAACAAACTGAAAAATTCTTAAAGAGATGGGAATACAAGACCGCCTGACCTGCCTCTTGAGAAATCTGTATGCAGGTCAGGAAGCAACAGTTAAAACTGGGCATGGAACAACAGACTGTTTCCAAATTGGGAAAGGAGTATGTCAAGGCTGTTTATTGTCACCCTACTTATTTAATCTTTATGCAGAATACATCATGAGAAACACTGGGGTGGATGAAGTACAAGCTGGAATCAAGATTGCCGGGAGAAATATCAGTAACCTCAGATATGCAGATGACACTACCCTTATGGCAGAAAGCAAAGAAGAACTAAAGAGCCTCTTGATGAAGGTGAAAGAAGAGAGTGAAAAAGTTGGCTTAAAGCTCAACATTCAGAAAACTAAGATCATGGCATCCTGTCCCATCACTTCATGGGAAATAGATGGGGAAACAGTGGAAACAGTGAGTGACTTCATTTCGGGGGGCTCCAAAATCATTGCGGATGGTGACTGCAGCCATGAAATTAAAAGACTCTTACTCCTTGAAAAAAAAGTTATGACCAACCTAGACAGCATATTCAAAAGCAGAGACATTACTTTGCCAGCAAAGTTCTATCTAGTCAAAGCTATGGTTTTTCCCGTAGTCATGTATGGATGTGAGAGTTGGACTATAAAGAAAGCTGAGCACCAAAGAATTGATGCTTTTGAGCTGTAGTGTTGGAGAAGACTCTTGAGAGTCCCTTGGACTGCAAGGAGATCCAACCAGTCCATCCTAAAGGAGATCAGTCCTGAATATTCATTGGAAAGACTGATGTTGAAGCTGAAACTCCAATACTTTGGCCACCTGACGTGAAGAACTGACTCATTTGAAAAGACTCTGATGCTGGGAAAGATTGAAGGAAGGAGGAGAAGGGGACAACAGAGGATGAGATGGTTGGATGGCATCAGCAACTCAATGGACATGAGTTTGTGTAAACTCTGGGCATTGGTGATGGACAGGGAGGCCTGGCGTGCTGTAGTCCTTGGGTTGCAAAGAGTCAGACACAACTGAGCTACTGAACTGAACTGAACAGAGGGAGTTAGAAACTCCTGAATACACTTGAATTCTCAGACCCATTACTAGAAGGACAAGTGAAAACTGTCATTGATGTGATTTTCCTGTAATCAATTAGTGTAGTTGACTTTCTTTGTTGTGTAGAGTAGAAACTGAGCTTTAAGAAGTGTGATGTTGTTCCATTAGATTTCATACTTCCACCAGCCTCACCAGAGATTTTTCTTAGCCAAGGTAGTGGATCTATAATCAGAGAAGAAAAGCCTTAAGAGGAAGGAATTGATTTCTGCCCTGACATCTGCTATATCTCCTTTAAAATAACTATAATCACTGAAAACATCAGGAAAGAAACAATTTTTAAAAGTCCTTTCTATGAAAGCTATGGGTTCTGTGAATGACTAAAAAGAAGTCTGGTTAAGGAAGACACAGGGCTATGTGAAAACATAAAATTTTATCTTATCACTGGAAAAGTCAGACCAGTGTATCACTGCCATAGGAAAATCACAGATTATGTCGAGGGAAGGACCATATGACTATAATGACCTCAGTAACCACATCAGGGGAGGATAGATTAAGAATACCAAGAAATAGTGGTGCAGCAGACGTACTATGAAGCACAAGGTAATATAAAGAATTTAGTGGAATAGCTCCTACAGGTGATCCTGGAAAGAAAAGCCTACTCTAAATTTTGCGGGTCTATAAAAAAATTTTAAGGCATTGTGACACTGTCACCTGCTTTAATTTTTCTTTTGTGAAAGTATATACATTGCTTAATTTTTTAAAATAAAGCTTCTTAAGATTTTTGCTTGTAAATTAGGAAGTTAATTCCAGAATATTGAACTACCCACAGAAAAATATTTCCTAAGTTAGAGATGGCTGGGTGTCCAAAAAATATGCAATCTCCCCTTCTTCCTTGAAATACACCTAAAGATTTCTGAGCATCCGTGGTAGTCAGGGTAGACATATGGTGAAGTTCTTTCCAATGGAATGTGAGTGGAAATGATAAGTACAGTTTCTAAGACTGAAATTAGATTTCCTGAAGCTGCATGGAGGAGAGCTAACTGTGACTGGAAACACCTGTGTAGTACTATTATGTGCGTGAGAAATAATTACTTTTAGACGGTTACACTTTTGGGTCTATATTGTTAAAGCAACATAGCCTATCAATACTAGCTTCTTGTTGAGTATTTGGTGAATTAATGAAAGAAAAACCCTTTATAGAGCTAACACCCTATTAAGATGTGGCCATTTTATGTAGGAAATAGTCATGTAATGCAAAATAAAGCAGTAGAGGAAGAGAGGAAAAAAAGTTAGGATTTATCTTTTAGAGAGTTTATATTTTTCATTGTTTATAATAGCAGAGAATTGTAATAATGAATATGTTTATCAAAATATTTAAACATAACATGATACAGTATCAAACAGTTATTTGATATAATGATATAGGAGTGTTAATGACATGGAAAAATGGCTATACTATATGAACTAGGAAAAGCAGTATTCAAAATAGTAATATGTAATCTGAGATTATTTTAATAAAAAATAGGAATATGCAGTAAAGCAGTTATACAAAAGACAGGGGAGGGAGGAAGTGAAAGACTTCACATCTAAGTTAAACCTTTAGACAGTGAGATCATGCTTTTTTCCTTCTGTTATTTTTCTGTATTTTCCATACAATAAACATGTATCATTTTGTGATCAGAAATGAAATTATATAGGTAAGTTAAAAATAGCAAAAGAAATTGGTATAAAGGAGAGAATTTTTAAATGGTTGAAAAAAATTTTAGTATAACACAGGTGGCTAATGAAGCCTTGCATTTAAGATCAAATGCCTTTGCATTTAAACAGAATAAAAAGGTAACTAAAATAGGCATATTTTAAAAAACAGTAATTTTATAATAGTCAATTTTCTTAGTCATCCTCTCTTTCTCATAAATAACCTTTGTTTTCCTAGGGAGAGGATGGTAATGCCTCACTGAAAGTTGAAGTGTTGTTTACAGTGTTATTTAGTTACTCACCCTGACATATCACAAAAGGCTATAAGGAAGTCTATGGAGGATGTTGTGTAGGCAACGGGAAGTTATCCTGAGGCTTAACTAATTTGCCCAAAGAAAATTCAAACAGGTGCACATAGTGGCCAGCCTTCCTCCACGTCCTTCGTGTACAGTCCGGATTACTGCAGCCAAGATAATTATTAGATTGGTAATGACTTGCATCAGAGAAGGCAGTGGCACCCCACTCCAGTACTGTTGCCTGGAAAATCCCATGGACGGAGGAGCCTGGTGGACTGCAGTCCACGGGGTCGCTAAGAGTCAGGCATGACTGAGCGACTTCACTTTCACTTTTCACTTTCATGCATTGGAGAAGGAAATGGCAACCCACTCCAGTTTCTTGCCTGGAGAATCCCAGGGACGGGGGAGCCTGGTGGGCTGCCATCTATGGGTTGCACAGAGTCGGACACGACTGAAGCAACTTAGCAGCAGCAGCAGCAGCAATGACTTGCATAATCCAAGTACGTTTTTTGTTTCAGTGAACAAGTGAAAAAGGAATGATTTCCATTCTCTACTTTTGTTTTTTATGTTCGTGGACCAGTAAACTTATATTTAAGGCAAGCATTTCCATTGCTAAATGATATAATGGCTTTTAGCATAGTATATCCCAAGAAATTTATGATTATATTTATAATCCCCTCATATGATTACCTCCAATAGAAATCTGTCTGCAGAGGAAGGAACAATAAGGTATTGTTTCTTTCCTCGTTATAATGTACAATGTATTATCTCATGATTCTTCCAATATCCTTAGAAGGAAGGAGAGCAGGCATTTTTAATCCAATCTTGTCCACAAAGAAACTGGAGCTCAGAGATTTTTGATAAATTATCTGGAATTTAAAGATTTCAGAAACAGGAAGTAATGTGACCTTTAGAAAGGACATGTTTGTTGGGACCAGATAAACATGAATATGTATCATGACTCTGTTTTTTGAGAAAGTCACCCAGTCTTCTTGATAGGCATCACATATGTGAAAAAAAAGAGGGGTTATTAATTCCTACTTTGGAGGATTGTTATAGGACTTAAATGAGAATTATATATGTAAAGTGTCTAGAATTTAGGGTGTTTCTCTAACAGCTGCCTCAATTCATTTTGAAACCAAGCAAGACCGTGCAGGGCCCTCCGAGGTATGAAAGCCCCTCCATATCGCCTGCCTCTTTGTAAAGAAATCTGTAGTCACCCAGGACTCCTCTTAGTCTCTCTCTCTCTCACACACACACACAGAAAACAGGTGCTCAGGCAGTTAATGATTAGGACAATAGCATCACAGAATCTTTATTTCCTCCCTGAAGGATGTAGATAACAGTGTCTGATGCACATTCCTGAGTTGTCTTGCAGTTACTATAACTGGAGTGACAAAGCTAACTGTATGATAACCAGACTGTAGCCATGAGATAAGCTGCTCCATCTTGCATAGTTCCAAGAACTGGCCTCAAGAAAGTGGGAAAAATCAGCCCTAGAAATGAAGATTAACTAATGCTTAAAACAATCAAGATGATGCTGATCAGACCGCCATATGACCAATTTCAAGATGACTGTTGGAGCTCACTGTGCATATATCTTTTTGGATTAGGGTTTTATTTTATTTGGATAAATATCCAAAAGTGGGATAACTGGGTCATGCTCAGTTGCCCAGTAACATCTGCCTCTTTGTGACCCCATTGACTAGCCCAGCCAGGCTCCTCTGTCCATGGAATTGTCCAGGCAAGAATACTGGAGCAGGTTGCCCTTTCTTACTCTAGGGGATATTCCCAACCCAGAGATTGAACCTGTGTCTTTTGCACCTTCTGCATTAGCAGGTGGATTCTTTACCACTGCACCACTTAGGAAGGCCCAACTAGGTCATATGGTAGTTCTAGTGTTAGTTTTTTGACTAATCTCCATACTGCTCTCCTCATTGGCTACACTGGTTTACATTCCCACTAATAGTGCATGAGGGTTCGCTTTTCTTCACATCCTCACCAACACTTGTTATTCTTGTCTTTTTGTTAACAGCCATTCTAACAAGTATGAGATAGTATTGCAGCTGAGTATTTTAAGTATGGGAACAACTATAACTTGTGTGATGTAAAGGCCTTTGTGACTTTTCCCAGAGTTTCTTTGAACTCATTTTGTGAGGCTGGTTCTTTCTTTGCTCTAGATGAACTTAAGTGCAAATCTCACAACTTTTCTTATCACTTCCAATTAATAAAATGTCTGGCCTAGCACAGTCATCAAAACGTCAATCTTGATTTAAACCAAAATTTCTTTCTCTACCTCTGCTCAGACCTGCCGCAGACAAAAGGCCTGTGATGAGAGAGAGGCATTTTTGGCTTCTTGTTTTTTCCCATCTAGGATTCATTTTCTCTAGCTTGCCAACACCATCAGAGTCCCAGTAGAATAGAGAGGTGAGAAAAGGGCCAGCAGGCCAGTTCTTACCTAAGACCATGGTGAGCAGCACTTGAGTTTTCTGCCCTGACATCTTGTGAAGCTCTTTTGTGGGTTCTTTGTAGACCCACCTGGTTATTAGGAAACTCCCTTCTGTAGTTTTTTATTGGATATCATGCTGGTCACTTATGTCTCCTCCTTCAATCTCTAGATATCTGATGGTGCCTCCACCAATTTTTTTTTTTTTTTCCCCTGCTGAAGTTAATCTCATCAAACAGCCCTTTAGTCCTTTCAGACAAGATCTAAGACAACTCCACCTTGGTTCTCTTTTCACAGCCCATTTCTGGTACAAGAGAAATATTCACACATTCTTTGTTTCAACACACTCTGAGGATGTAACTTGCCTAAGGCACAGCTTCTCTTTCATTTTATTGTGAGAATNCAAGATCTAAGACAACTCCACCTTGGTTCTCTTTTCACAGCCCATTTCTGGTACAAGAGAAATATTCACACATTCTTTGTTTCAACACACTCTGAGGATGTAACTTGCCTAAGGCACAGCTTCTCTTTCATTTTATTGTGAGAATGGTTGGCACAGCTTTCCTAAGCATGAATCAGACACCAGGCTACTGTGTCTTAAAAACCATAAGATTTTTATACAAAAATTTTCAGGTAATCTCACTGATGTTCCTTGCCCTAGGCTGCAGGTGAGAGACAGTTACCCTTTTCCCTGGGTAGGAGGTGGGGGTGACTGGAAGGGGATACTCAGTACAGTAACAGCTCTCTCTAAATAGCTTCTTCTAATCCCAACCCAACCCCTTTTATTCTCAATATGGATGAGGGATTCAAGGGCCACAAAACTGACTTTCTACTACATGTCCTTTGTTTTTTTTGNGACATTTTATTCCTTCATGAAGATACTTTGTTGTATGTCACTACTCTTTCTGCATAGTTGAGTTGCTGGGTAAATGAGATGGTACCATTCTGTCCTTGCTAGGAATTATATATTCCCATCCTTAGATAACATGTGTAACCACACCAATCTAAAGAATTCTGGGTTCTTTGCCTTTCCACATGAATTTTTTAGTTGGCTTATCAATTTAAAAAAAATAGTTACTCAGATTTTGAGTAGGATTGCATCAAATCTATAGATTGGTTTAGGAAAGATGGCCAGGTTACCAAATTGAATCCCCCAATTCATGAACATGGTCTTGCAATTAATGAAAATATTCCTCCACTTATTTAAGTCATCTTTATTTAATAAAGTTTATTTTTAAGTTCTAGAATTTCCATTGGGTTCTTTTTTTTTTTCAGCTGAATTTTCATTTCTCCATTGAGACTTTTACCCACTGAAAATATGTCTTTCTAGTTTGGGTTTTTTTTTTTGGGGGGGGGGTTGTTTTATTTTATTAAGAAGAGTTATAATTACTTTAAAATCCTTGTCTGATAGTTTCAATATGCAGTTCATCTTAGGTTCAGACTGGATGAATTTTTTTTTTCCCTTGAGAATGTTTATTTTTCTTGGTTTTTCATATGTTATGTAATCTTCTATTGTATCCTGGGATTGATGAATTTTAAGTTGTGAGGATTCTATTCTTTTGCTGTGATAAGCATTTGCTTTTAGCAAGCAATTTTCTCCACTGAGCTTGAACTACAACTTGCTGAATTTCTTGAATGACTTCTTTCATCTCAGTTCACGTCTTTTGCCTTTACCTGGGTTGCTTGACTCTGCTTCATGCATGCATTGTTCAGGTGTCAGTCAAAAGTGTTGGCAGATAGAATTTAGGTATTCATATTTTTGGCTCAGTGGATCACATTTTGGGGATACATGTTTCTAATTTCACTGGCCAGAATGTCTGGATCTTTCCACATAAGCCGCTACTCTTTCTGTGTTTATTCCCTGGAGTGTACTTAGCCCAGGATAAGAGCTATACTATTATGTAAGAAACGAATCACCAGTCTATGTTTGATACAGGATGCAGGGTGCTTGGGGCTGGTNGGAGCAGGGGATTATTTACCAATTGTTTAGCAAAGCTATTGCTCTCTTGCATTAATTAGCATTTTGAGATATGAGGCATACATAAATGTACACATTTCCCATCACTAACAAGTGCCAGAAACACAGTGAATTTTCAGTAGCTACTAGTAGAATTACTGTGTGCACACAGAAATGAATGAATTAGTCCAGTTCTCCAGATGCTATCTGCAGACCATTATATCAACAGCATCTTGAATTCTAAATGTGCTCAATTGCTCAGTCATGGCAGACTCTTTGGGATCCTACGGACTGTAGTCCACCAAGCTTCTTTGTCCTTGGAATTTTCCAGGCAAGAGAGTTCTAAATACTGGCTCCTTATTAATTCATACTATGCCTTGGCTTCCCTGGTGGCTCAGTGGTAAAGAATCCACCTGCCAGTGCGGTAGACACAAGAGACACAGGTTTGACCCCTGGGTTGGAAAAATCCCCCGGGGCAGGAAATGGCCACCTGCTCCAGTGGTCTTGCCTGAAAAATTCCATGGACAGAGGAGCCTGTTGGGCTGCAGTCCATGGGGTCCCAAAGAGTAGGAGCTGACTGAGCACGCATGAGCATGTGCTTTCATTAACTATTTTATTAAGTTCATCACTACTTCAGCTGATATTATGCCACTGTTCTCACACTCTGTTTGATCTTAGATCTTGCTACTAAGCAGGAATTATTTTTGTAAACATGACAATCTGATTTTTTTCAGTTGAACCTTCCTGTT
The DNA here is from genome assembly GCA_006410875.1 of Neotragus pygmaeus. Lineage (NCBI taxonomy): Eukaryota > Metazoa > Chordata > Mammalia > Artiodactyla > Bovidae > Neotragus > Neotragus pygmaeus. The sequence goes on along the minus strand of SJYV01048416.1, from coordinate 2,032,924 downwards.
TGCAGTTTTCTGTTTGCTATTGGCATCTGGGAGAGGAAAAAAAAAAAAACTTTCAGTGCTACCTTAAAACTTTCCAGACAATTCTGTTATGCATAGTTAGTTAAAAAAGGAAGAAAGAAAGAAAAAACCTCTAAGGTGAAAATAGCCTATTTTCTGCTTCTTTGAAATGACAGTAATATGAGATTAGTTTTTACAATGATGGAAACTACAGGTGAGTCACAGAGAAGTGTAGCAGACTGCAGACTTTCCAAATGAGTTTCACTGCATGGCACATATTAAAAATAATGACATTATATGACAGCAGTGTCAGTAAAGATATTTGAAATCTTGTGATTTAATTTAATACCATAATATAAATTGTGGAGTCATTACCTTCTGTTTACATCTTGGTTTAATTGTGAATTTGTTATACATTTATTGACAGGTTATTTAATATCTCCCAAGATTTTTTGGTTTGGTTTTGTTGTGTTTTCTTTAAATAATTAGGATAAGGTGTAACCTTTGTAGAGTTGTTATGAGGATTAAATACAAAAGCATTGTGTGGATTGCCTCACACACTGTGGAATAGAGCAGATCCTCAGTGGTTATTATTTTTCTCTTGAAAGATTATTTCCTTTTAAAAGTCTGAAGTCAGATTATGATTTTCTTTCTTCCTTTTTTATTTCTATGATCTAGTCATGTTTAAAACTGGCCTACATTGTCCTTCTGTCCAAATTTGAATAGAGCCTAAGAGGCTTTTGTTGCTATTTTTAGCCTTCTGAACAACACACATGACATACATTTGTATACCATTCTTACTTAGGCGTCCTTTCTTATCTATTTCTGTATGTATCCTTTTATGGTATTATGGTATTCTTATCATAAGAGTATGTGTGTGCGTATTAGTTAAAAGACCTCTTTCTGATCTGCTTTGTTGAAGTATAACTGATATACAAAGAACTGCACATATATATTAAATACAGTTTCACAAGTTTTAATGTACTGAGTTGGCCAAAAAGTTTGTTCATTTTTTCTGTAGCATCTTATGAAAAGAGTCAAATGAACATTTTGGCCAACCAATACACATACAGTCATGAAACCATCTCTACAATCAAGGTCACAGACAAATTTAACACCTTCCAAACTTTTCATGTGCTCCCTCCTCTTTTTTATGGTAGGAACATTTAACATGAGCTCTATTCTCTTAGCTCATTTCCCTCATAGCTCAGTTGGTAGAGAATCCATCTGCAATGCAGGAGACTCCAGTTCGATTCCTGGGTTGGGAAGATCTCCTGGAGAAGGAAAAGGCTATCCACTCCGATATTCTGGCTTGGAGAATTCCATGGACTGTATAGTCCATGGGGTCACAAAGAGTCGGACATGACTGAGTGACTTTCACTNCTCCAGTTCGATTCCTGGGTTGGGAAGATCTCCTGGAGAAGGAAAAGGCTATCCACTCCAATATTCTGGCTTGGAGAATTCCATGGACTGTATAGTCCATGGGGTCACAAAGAGTCGGACATGACTGAGTGACTTTCACTTTCACTACTCTCTTAAGTTTTTAACTGCATTGTAAAACATTGTTGACTACAGAGATTACACTATACAGGAGATCCACAGAACTGGTTATTCTTGCATAACTGAAACTTAATATTCACCCATTGAACAACAACTTATTTCTCCCTCCTTTCCCCCAGTGCCTGATAGTTGCTGTTCTAGTATCTGATTCTATGAGTTTGATTATTCAGATTCCTCATATAAGTGTATTCATTCATTGTCATTATGTTACTGGCTTATTACACTTAGCATGATGCTGTCAAGCTACATCCATGTTATTGCAAATTGCAAAATTACCTTTTTTTAAAATATGAATAATATTGTATTATATAACAATATTTCCTTCTCCATTTGTTTATCTATGAAATTCGTATTGATTTATAACTTGTGAATAATGCTGGGATGGACTTGAGAAGGTGGTTATCTGTTTGAGATCATTATTTTAATTATTTTGGCTATATACCTAGAAATGAGGTTGCTGGATGATGCAGTAGGTCTACTTTTAATTTTTTTGTGGAATATCCATACTGTTTTTCATATGGCTATGTCATTTTATATCCCTGGTGACAATATAGAGGAGTTCCAAATTCTTCACATTCTCACCAACAGTTATCTTTTTTNGAAATGAGGTTGCTGGATGATGCAGTAGGTCTACTTTTAATTTTTTTGTGGAATATCCATACTGTTTTTCATATGGCTATGTCATTTTATATCCCTGGTGACAATATAGAGGAGTTCCAAATTCTTCACATTCTCACCAACAGTTATCTTTTTTATCCTCACTGATGTGAATTATCTCATTGTGGCTTTGTTTTGCATTTCTCAATAATTTCCTTTTCTGATATTGAGTTGTATGAATCTTTATATATCTTAGTTATTAATCTCTTGTCAGATATGATTTGTAATTTCTTTTTCTATTCCTTACAGTGATTTTGCATTCTGTTATTTTATTTGCTGTGTAGCAGCAACAGTAATTAAAACAGTATGCCTGTCTTTACAGGCATAAAGACAAACATATACACCAAAAGAATGAAGTAGAGAGCCCAGAATTAAAGCTGCATGCATACAATCCATTGATATTTGACAAGAGAGATAAGAATACACAATGGGGGAAAGATAGTATCTTCAACAAATGATGTTGGAGAAACTAGATATCCATAGGCAAAAGAATGAAGGTGGGTCAGTATCTGACACCATACACCAATAAATTCAAATGGGTTAAAGACTTAACCATAAGATGTGAAACTATAAAACTCCTTGAATAAATCATAGAGGAAAAGCTTCTTGACACTGGTCTTGAAAATTATTTCTTGGAAATCACATCAAAAGTACAGTAAACCAAAGCAAAACAGACAACTGGGACTATGTCAAAGTGAAAGTTGTTTTGTTTTGTTTATTTCCTAAGTGGTACTCATACCAGAACTCTCTTTGCCCATCNTATATCCTAGAGCCAGCAGTGAGATAAGAAACAAGGGGCTGCTAATTTAGAGCCAAACTAAAAACTACCTTTATATCAAGAATGACTGGTTCAAGCCAACTCAAGGGATGACAGTCACAGACCAACACATCTGACTCCTCTGTTGTATAGATCATGAAACTGAAATCCATTCAAGAGACACAGCTGGGATTCAAACTCAAAACTCTGGTGCTGTTCCTGGGGAAGAGGAATTCCTGATTTTCTTACCTGGAAATGTTTCAGACAAGACCTTTAAAAGTATAATTTAAATAATGAATGCCAGCAGGTTTCAGACAGAAAATAAGCTGTGCACTCACAGGGATTCTGATTCATCTCACTGGACAAGTGTCTGCCTGCACAACTCCCTGGACAATTGGAACCAGAATGCTATGCTATATAGCAGGGTTTGTACCAACCAAGTATCCCAGATCAGGCATCAGCACCATGCCAGCAGTGCCAAAGGCAAGCTAGGAGATGACTTTTATTGACATCAGGCAGTTATCAATTCCAACCTACATCACAAAATAAAGGAAGTTGATTTGGGAATTTCCCAACATTTTCCAGACTCTTCTTCCCTCTTTCGGAAAGCCCTGCCTCTCCTTACCCAAGCACCCTCAGGCTTCCACCATCCTGGCCAAAGTCATTCTACCACTTACCTAATCTCCTCTTCTAGACCCAAGCTAACCCTAAAGTGCATCAAAATTCCCTTCTTCCTTTTTACTGTACAGGAAATCTCAAACAAGATATTATGTATTTTGAAACTTCTGTTGACCTATCCTAAAGGATTCTTATTATGTGAAAAAAAAAATGTTTTTGAATTGAGGACCTAGACTTCCTTGGACACTCCCTACTCTCAGCACTAGCCATGATCATAAGATACACTAACATTTAATTTCCATTCTCTTCCTCCAGGGCATCTTCTTTCTTTTACTCTACTAACAGAGACTTTGTTTTTAAAGAGTTCCATTAGAAAATTAATAGAGAATTTCTGATCCTGTTTAAAGAATGGGTTAGTCTATCCTACTGAACCATTTCTGGGTCTGGACTTGGTGTTAAACACAAGTCTATATTATAAATAATGAAGACCTTCCCACAAACCTTGGAGAGAGGTTTTTTCATGATCTCCATTTTAGGGAAAATGGGCTTAGAATACAACTTGCCTAAGGTCATGGTAAGGAGTAGATGGTGAGTCAAACCCAAATTCTTTGGATTCCAGAAACAGCATTCCCAGCCTCTGCACCATGATGAGAAAAGTTCTAATTCCCAGTCAGAAGGCCCAGCTCTAAGTCATGGCTCTACCACTAAAAGATGATGACCAATTCCCTTAACCTTTCTGAAACTCCTTCCTCCCCTGTAAAACAGGGAGATAATAATACTTATTGTGCTGGGAATGTGAAAAGTGATATATAAAATGGTACCAAATCTATATGGCTATTTCTCACATAAATATGGTGCCTGTTTTTTTTTTTTTTAAATCACCTGTTTCCAAGGGAATTTCATGTCTATGTTGAATTCTACAAAAGATGGACTTGTAACATAGGTGCCAGTAAGCTGTCTTGTTCTTCACTCTGGCTCTGAATATATACTTGCTGAATAAATGAATGATTGATCTTTGTAAAACAAAAGACTACTATCAAAACCTAAGAAGATAAATAGTAATAAGATGTATTCTGATATCCTATTAAATGAATGAAATCTTGTGTCAGTTTTTAACAAATCAAATGAGTTTTTTAAGTTTGACTTGTTGCCCTATTCCGACCTCTTTTTAGCCCCATTTAGGCTTGGTAAAGCTACCTTAATCCTACTTGAACTTCTGTACCCTATTTCCCGTGATTTGCAAGTCTTTAAAAATATGGCTGTGAAGAAAGTGTGTTTGTTTAGTCCAGTTCCTTTCCCTGCACCACCCCCCCCATCTTCTATTTTTGGCTTTCACCCTTCCCTCTTGTACCTGGCAAGTTTCCCAAGAAGTGCTTCAGTTGCAAAGAAGTAAAATACTGACAGTGCATAATTTAAATGAGAGAGATGTGCCCATGCCACATTTTCATTAAAATTACAGAAAAATCCAAGCTGTGTGGAGTTTAAGGGAGATCAGAATAGAGTCCAAAGTGCTATCATTACATTTTGTAGTGTTTTTTTAGCTCAATAAAGCAGCTGTCCTATATTTGCAAAATAGCTTGGAAATTGTTGGTCGTGGAAAAGGAAAGATGCACACTGGGTTCTTTTTTCTTTCTTCACTTCAGTTCTCT
>SJYV01048416.1:1969584-2026906 GCA_006410875.1 Neotragus pygmaeus | reverse complement strand
TCCCACCAACAGTGCAAGAGCATTCCCTTTTCTCAACACCCTCTCCAGCATTTATTGTTTTTTTTTTTTTGATGATGGTCATTGTGACTGGTGTGAGGTGATTTCTCATTGTAGTTTTAAATTGCATTCTCTAATAATGAGCAATGTTGAGCATCTTTTCATGTGTTTGTTAGCCATCTGTAGGTCTTCTTTGGAGAAATGTCTGTTTAGGTCTTTTTCCCACTTTTTGATTGGGTTCTTTGTTTTTCTGGTACTGAGTTGTATGAGCTGCTTGTATATTTTGGAAATTAATCCTTTGTCACTTGTTTCATTTGCTATTATTTTCTCCAATTCTGAGGGTTGTCTTTTCACCTTGACTATAGTTTGTTTGCTGTTCAAAAGGTTTTAAGTTTAATCAGGTCCCACTTGTTTAATTTTATTTTTGTTTCCATTACTCTAGGAGGTGGGTCATAGAGGATCTTGCTTTAATTTATGTCATCAAGTATTCTGCCTATGTTTTCCTTTAAAAGTTTTGTAATTTCTGCTCTTACATTTAGGTCTTTAATCCATTTTGAGTTTATCTTTGTGTATGATGTTAAGGAGTGTTCTAACTTCATTCTTTTACATGTAGCTATCCAGTTTTCCAAGCACCATTTATTGAAGAGGCTGTCTTTGCCCCATTGTATATTCTTGCCTCCTTTGTAAAAAATAAACTACCCATAGGTACATGGGTTTATTTCTGGGCTTTCTATCTTGTTCCATTGGTCTATATTTCTGTTCTTGTGCCAGTACCATACTATCTTGATGACTGTAGCTTTGTAGTATAATCTAATCTGAAGTCAGGAAGGTTGATTCCTTCAGCTTCACTCTTCTTTCTTAAGACTGCCTTGGCTGTTTGGGGTCTTTTGTGTTTCCATATGAATTGTGAAAATCTTTGTTCTAGTTCCGTGAAAATGCCATTGGTAACTTGGGATCACATTGAATCTGTGGATTGCATTTGGTACTATAGACATTTTCACAATATTGATTCTTCCTACCCAGGAACATAGAATATCTCTCTGTCTGTTTATATAGTCTTTGATCTCTTTCATTAGTGCCTTATAATTTTCTCTGTACAGTTCCTGTTTCTCCTTAGGTAAGTTTATTCCTAGATTTCTGTTGCAATGGTGAATGGTATAGATTTCTTAATTTCTCTTTCTGATTTTTCATTGTTGGTTTATAGGAATGAAAGTGATTTCTGTGTATTGACTTTGTATCCTGAAACGTTGTTAAATTCACTGATTAGTAATTTTCTGATACTATCTTTAGGGTGTTCTATGTACAGTATCATGTCATCTACAAACAGTGAGAGCTTTGCTTCTTCTTTTCCAACCTGGATTTCTTTTATTTCTTTTTTGCTCTCTGATTGGTGTAGCTAGGGCTTCCAGAACTATGTTGAATAAGAGTGATAAGTGAACAACCTTGTCTTGTTCCTGATCTTAGGGGGAATGCTTTCAGTTTTTCACCATTGAGAATAATGTTTGCTGTAGGCTCATCATATATGGCCTAACCTATGTTGTTGTAGGTTCCTTCTATGCCCATTTTTTGAAGAGTTTTAGCCATAAATGCCAAATTCAGACTTAAACAGAAGAAAGTGGGGAAAACCACTTTAGGTCATTCAAGTATGACCTAAATCAAATCCCTTATTACTATACAGTGAGAAATAGATTTAAGGGACGAGATCTGATAGACAGAGTGCCATAAGAACTATGGATGGAGGTTCATGACATTGTACAGGAGACAGGAATCAAGATCATCCCCAAGAAAAAGAAATGCAAAAAAGCAAAATAGCTGTCTGGGGAGGCCTTACAAATAGCTGTGAAAAGAAGAGAAGTGAAAAGCAAAGGAGAAAAGGAAAGATAAGCATCTGAATGCAGAGTTCCAAAGAATAGCAAGGAGACATAAGAAAGCCTTCCTCAGCAATCAATACAAAAAAATAGAGGATAGCAATAGAATGGAAAAGACTAGAGATCTCTTCAAGAAAAGTAGAGATACCAGTAGAACGTTTCATGCAAAGATGGGCTCAATAAAGGACAGAAATGGTATAGACCTAACAGAAGCAGAAGATATTAAGAAGAGGTGGCAAGAATACACAAAAGAACTGTACAAAAAAGAGCTTCATGACCCAGATAATCATGATGGTGTGATCATTCACACTCACCTAGAGCCAGACTTCATGGAATGTGAAGTCAAGTGGGCCTTAGGAAGCATCACTATGACCAAGGCTAGTGGAGGTGATGGAATTCCAGTTGAGCTATTTCAAATCCTGAAAGATAATGCCCTGAGAGTGCTACATTCAATACATCAGCAANATTTGCTCATGCTAAGTTGCTTCAGTCATGTCTAACTCTGTGTGACCCCATAGATGGCAGCCCACCAGGCTCCCCTGTTCCTGGGATTCTCCAGGCAAGAACACTGGGGTGGGTTGCCATCTCTTTCTCCAATGCATGAAAGTGAAAAGTGAAAGTGAAATCACTCATTCATGTCTGACTCTTTGGGACTCCATGGACTTACTTACCCCATGTACCCCACCAGGCTTCTCTGTCCATGGGACCCTCCAGGCAAGAGTACTGGAGTGGGTTGCCACCTAACCTAAGTTGAAGAGTCCAAGAGGATTTGGAAACGTAGTGCCAGAAAAAGTGTTTCAAAAGGCTGTCTCTGTTGCCTGAGGTAGTAATATATGAAACTGGGAGATATTACAACTNGTACTGGAGTGGGTTGCCACCTAACCTAAGTTGAAGAGTCCAAGAGGATTTGGAAACGTAGTGCCAGAAAAAGTGTTTCAAAAGGCTGTCTCTGTTGCCTGAGGTAGTAATATATGAAACTGGGAGATATTACAACTATGTTTCCTACTATGTAAAGGAAAGGGATTTGCATTGTGGGAGAAGACAGAAGCAGGAGCACAGATGGGGGCAGAGTCACAAGATATAGAATCTTGAGGCTGTTCCAGTTCATGATTCTTGCTTTAATTTGCTTTTATTTTTTGGTCATGTCTCTGAGCAAGGAATCAAACCTTTACAGTGGGAGTGCAGAATCTTAACCCCTGGACTACAAAAAAGTCCCCATGGTTCTTATTTTACCTGAGTTTCAGCTGCAGTCCTTCACTTCTTGCATAAATTAGTCAGTCTGAGTTTCTGGCACTTGGACTTTCCAAACACTATCTCTTTATAGCTTACTAAGTTTCTAAGTATTTTTCTTTGAAAATAAAAAAAATATAGAATTAGGGTATGACCATAAATAGACTGTATTCACACACATGTAATATAATGCCTTATACAGAGTCAACATCCAGAAGACTTTTAAAGACATGAAAGTGAAAGTCGCTCAGTCCTGTAGGACTCTTTGTGACCCCATGTCCTATACAGTCCATGAAATTCTCCAGGTCAGAATACTGGAGCCGTTAGCTGTTCTCTTCTTCAGGGAATCTTTCCGGCCCAGGGATAGAAATGAGGTCTCCCACATTGCAGGCGGATCCTCTTACTGCTGAGCCACTAGGGAAGCCCAAAGACATGAAAAAGGAAGGTTTAAAATCAACAACAATAATGAAGAAGAATCAACACTATAACAACTTAAAAAAGTGTAACATTTTGACAACAGAAGGTTTCAAGGGTTACTAAATGAACTTTAACCATTGTCCCCCCCCACCTCCACCCCAGCCCAAACCAGCCCCAGCACAAAGGTACATTATATCCTTCAGGGCTTAAATAGATGACTGAGTCACTGAGAAATCATTCACAGGGATCATAAAGTTTCTGACTCCAAAGGAAACTTATTTTGTTATTGATGGAAGGATGTTGATGTAATAGATTGTTTTTGCAATATATAAAATATTTTTTAAAGTAAATATATTACACTTAAAAGAAACTAACGTAATGGGTTTTAATATAAAGCATTCCTTTAGTTTTACTGGAGCACATAGTGAATGAAGATGGACAGAGAATATTTTTAAAAAGAAAAAAATGTTATACCCAGGTCTTAAATAATATTTTAGTTCTATATTTTTTATTGGTATATTTTAGGAATGCGTAACTATATTGATGACTAAAAAATGAAGACCTACTAATCTTCCTTCTTTCCTTTGTTCTGCTGCCTGCCTGCATTACCCTCTGTTTTTACTATTAATATATATTCTAAAGCTGTTCTTTATCTGTAAGTTGGAGCACCCTCTGCTGAGTTGGTAGCAACATTACATTGTGGCCATTTTTTCAAGAGTGGATCATTTTCCATCAAAAGGAAAATAACACTAAAATGTACTAAATGTAGAAAATTGATACAATTTCAATGATTATTGATTCTTCAATAGATGTCCAGGTTTTTTCTTGCATTTTTAATCTATCAGTCTTCAGAACAAAATTTACACAAATGATCACAAAATGAAAAAAGTCTGTATTCAGACTAAAATATTTTCAAAGTTCTGAGATAGATATGTGGCTTTGAATCCATCTTGAATTTGACACAACTGGTTTGAAGTGACAGTTATTTACATGATTTAATAACAATGGTAGTTTTTCAGTAATTAAGTGCCGTGTTTCTGTGATTGAGAATTGTCTGCATTTACCTTTTGAAGGGTTGGGGATAGTGCATAGGCTAAGTAAGATCAGAATTCACCTTCTTTTCTGGATTCTGTCTCTTAGAGGCCTTGGAAAATGTGGGGAAAATATTCACTTATTTTAATGTGATAAATGAGTCAAAATGTAAAATGATTATTGCCTCCTAAAGACTACTAGAACATTGAAATTTAAAACTCACTGTATGACAAAACTGTCTTTCCAGTGATGGTGATAACTTTATGCTGAGCCATCAGTAAGATCACCTGGAGAAGGAAATGGCAACCCATGCCAGTATTCTTTCCTGGAAAACCCCATGGACAGCCTGGCGGGCTACAGTCTATGGGGTCCCAAAGAGTCGGACAGGACTGATGCACACACACACACACACACACACACACACACACACACACACTCAAACTCTTAGTTATCCCACTTTGTGAACACTTAAATTTGAAACAGCAATGATCAGGGTTTGAAATATGATCAGAGCTTTGTGGACCAGCTGAAACTTTGGTCTTATTGGAACTAAGTGCTCCAGTAGGTTTATTTATTTTTTTTTCTTTTTAAAGGGTAAGATTATTTACCAGCAAAAAATATGAAAATCTCAACTGGTAATTCAAGCAGAACCCCTTAACTATATGGTATTCAAAGTAGGTATTGAAAGAGGTTTTCGAAGACCAAAGTAGATGAACCTGTTTAAGTTAAAAGGTTGTGACGGAAGATGGTAGCACATGAGAAGGCTAGATGTCAGGGAAAACAGAAGCAAGTTGAACTGGGCTGAACCCAGGCTCCTGTCTTGACCACAGAAGTAAATTGCACTAAGGAAGTGAATAGTTCAGGGCTTCTGCTCTTGGCCTCTGTAGAAACAGTGCTGCTGCTGCTGCTGCTAAGTCGCTTCAGTCATGTCCAACTCTGTGTGACCCCAAAGACGGAAGCCCACCAGGCTCCCCCGTCCCCGGGATTCTCCGGGCAAGAACACGGGAGTTGGTTGCCATTTCCTTCTCCAATACATAAAAGTGAAAAGTGAAAGTGAAGTCGCTCAGTCGTGTCCGATTCTTAGCGACACCACGGACTGCAGCCTACCAGGCTCCTTCATCCATGGGATTTTCCAGGCAAGAGTACTGGAGTGGGGTGACATCTAGTCTTTGGCAGTTAGCAACAACATACAAGTGGGTAGTGTGCCCTGCCTCATGCAGATGTGTAAATATCTATGTAACATTTTCTTTTCTCACATAGAAAGTTGCTATTGTTCAGTTCAGTTCAGTTCATTTCAGTCGCTCAGTCACGTCTGACTCTTTGAGACACCATGGACTGCAGCACGCCAGGCCTCCCTGTCCATCATCAACTCCCAGAGTAGGTGTCAAACTCACATCCATCAAGTTGGTGACGCTATCCAACCATCTCATCCTCTGTTGTCCCCTTCTCCTCCTGCCTTCAATTTTTCCCAGCATCAGGGTCTTCGCATGAGGTGGCCAAAGTTTTGGAGTTTCCAATTCAGCACCAGTCCTTCCAATGAATACTCAGGACTGATTTCCTTTAGGATGGACTGGTTGGATCTCCTTGCAGTCCAACGGACTCTCAAGAGTCTTAGCCAGCACCTCAGTTCAAAAGCATCAGTTCTTCAGTGCTCAGCTTTCTTTGTAGTCCAAGTCTCACATCCATATATGACTACTGGAAAAATGATAGCTTTGACTTGGCAAAGTAATGTCTCTGCTTTTTACTATGCTATCTAGATTGGTCATAACTGCTCTTCCAAGGAGCAGGCGTCTTTTAATTTCATGGCTGCGGTCACCATCTACAGTGATTTTGGAGCCCAAGAAAACAAAGTCTATCACTGTTTTCCTATCTATTTGCCATGAAGTGATGGGACCAGATTCCATGATCTTAGTTTTCTGAATGTTGAGTTTTAAGCCAACTTTTTCATCTCTTCTATCACTTTCATCAAGAGGCTCTTTAGTTCTTTGCTTTCTGCCATTAGGGTGGTGTCATCTGTATATCTGAGGTTATTGATATTTCTCCCAGCAATCTTAATTCCAACCTGTGCTTCATCCAGTCCAGCATTTCTTATGATGTACTCTCCATATAAGTTAAATGAGTAGGGAAACAATATACAGCTTTGACGTACTCCTTTCCCGATTTGGAGCCAGTCTCTTGTTCCATGTTTAGTTCTAATGTTGCTTCCTGACTTGCATACAGATTTCTCAAGAGGCAGATCAGGTGGTCAGGTATTCCCATCTCTTTAAGAATTTTCTACAGTTTGTTGTGATTCTCGCAGTCATAAGGCTTTGGCGTGGTCAATAAAGCAGAAGTAGATACTTTTCTGGAACTTTCTTGTGTTTTCGATGATCCAACGGTTGTTGGCAATTTGATCTCTGGTTCCTCTGCGTTTTCTAAAACCAGCTTGAACATCTGGAAGTTCCCCAGGTCTACTATATAAGACTTGCACTTACATCGAGCCCCAGGTCATCTTTCACGTGTTAAAGTTTGAAAATCTCTGCTAGTAAAAGTTATTCTTGTTTAGTCACTAAGTTGATCCAACTCTTTGTGGGATCAAGAGGCTCTTTAGTTCTTTGCTTTCTGCCATAAGTGTGGTGTCATCTGCATATTTTTAAAAAGTCAGATTTATTGAAGTATGTTTCCACAGAGTAAAATTAAACCATTTTAATACATAGTGCTGTGCATTTTAACAAGCTCATACAGTAGTGTAAACACAGCTGTAATCAAAACATAGAACAGTTCCATCACTCCCCTCAGCTCCTCAGCACCTGATAAACACTGATCTGTTTTCTATCACTATAGTTTTCCCTTTCCTAGGATGTCATGTAATGTATGGCTGCATCCTTCAGTCCATTCCTTTTTATTGCTGAGTAGTATTCCATTGTATGAATGCAACATAGGTTGCTTATCTAACATTCACCCATTTAAGAACATTTTGCTTATTTACGGGTTTTGGTAATTATGAAGAAAGCAGCTATGAACATTCTTGTACAAGTTTTGTGCAAACATAAGTTTGTCAGTTAAAAAATTTAAATTATTTATTTTAATTGGAGGATAATTACTCCAGTACTTTGTGATGGTCTCTGGTATACCTCAACATGAGTCAGCCATAGGCATCCACGTGTCCCCTCCCACATCCCTCCCCACCCCATCCCTTCAGGCTGCTACAGAGCACTGACTTTGGGTTTCCTGCGTCACACATTGAACTCCCACTGGCTATCTCTTTTACACACAGCACTGTATATGTTTCAGTGCTGTTCTCCCAAATCATCCCGCCCTCTCCTTCTCCCACTGTGTCCAAAAGTCTGTTCTTTATGTCTGTGTCGCCTTTGCTGCCCTGCATGTAGGATGATCGGTTCTATCTTTTGAGATTCCATATATATATGCATTAATGTATGGTATTTGTCAGTCAAAATGTTGACAAGTAATTCCTCTATTTACTACAAAAAAAAAAAAAAGAAAGAAAGAAAGAAAGAAAAGAAAAAGAAGAAGGAAAAGAAAAAAAANGGTACATATGTCTCTTTCAATTCTGGTTTCCTCGGTGTGTATGCCCAGCAGTGGGACTGCTGGGTCATATGGCAGTTCTATTTGCAATTTTTTAAGGAATCTCCACACTGTTCTCCATAGTGGCTGTACTAGTTTGCATTCCCACCAACAGTGTAAGAGGGTTCCCTTTTCTCCACACCCTCTCCGGCATTTATTGCTTGTAGACTTCTGGATCACTGCCATTCTAACTGGTATGAAATGGTACCTCATTGTGATTTTGATTTGCATTTCTCTGATAATGGGTGATGTTGAGCATCTTTTCATGTGTTTGTTAGCCATCTGTATGTCTTCTTTGGAAAGATGTCTATTTAGTTCTTTGGCCCATTTTTTGATTGGGTCGTTTATTTTTCTGGAATTGAGCTGCATAAGTTGCTTGTATATTTTTGAGATTAGCTGTTTGTCAGTTGCTTCATTTACTATTATTTTCCTCCATTCAGAAGGCTGTCTTTTCACCTTGCTTATAGTTTCCTTTGTTGTGCAGAAGCTTTTAATTTTAATTAGATCCCATAAATAATATGAAATTAAATAACCGAGGACAGGAGAATAGCCAAGCTGACACATCAAAAGGCCATCGCAGGGACGTCCCTGGTGGCCCAGTGGTTAAGACCTCACCTTCCAACTGCAAGTTTGATCCCTGGGTGGGGAAAGAAGATCCCACATGCCTCCGGGCCAAAAGTCAAAACATAAAACAGAAGCAATGTTGTAACAAATTCAACAAAAACTTCAAAAATGATCTACATCAGAAACTCTTCTAAAAAGATCATCACAGAAGGGAGGTAGCAGAACAGGGCATCTCAGTTTACACACTTAGCCAATACTACTCCCAAAGCGGGAGAGATAATTTCCCAAAAGACAACCATGGGCTCATCCTGGAGAAGTGCATGGATTCTGAGCAGCCGAGAACAAACTCCCGCTACAGAGGCTGGAGAGGACTTCCCAGAATAAGCAGACAGCTCACAGTGACGGGCTCTTTACCCGCGGAATCTGCCATCAGCTGTCCCTCGTCAGTGCCCATCCAAGGAGCTTTATATCCGTGAGACACCATAGTCTCACTTATCATCTTAATTCCTTAATGCAGACTAAGGCATTTCAGGAGCATCAAGTACAGGGTGAGTTTAGGTGTAGGGGTTATTTTAAAGGCACAGATGCCTGTGGTTTGGTCACTCAGTCGTGTCTGATTCTTTGCGACCCCATGGACTGTAGCCCGCCAGGCTCCTCTGTCCATGGGATTCTCCAGACAAGAACACTAGAGCGGGCTGCCATTTCATTCTCCAACAGATGCCTGTGGAAACCCTCAAATTATAACACATTAGAAGTTACTGTTTCAGCCTCTGGTCAAGTGTTACTTTAGGCTAGAAAATCACTGAAGTGTATCAAACTTTCTATTAACAACATCCCCGCAGGGACGGAGGAAATGCACCATCCTCAATGAAAACTAGCCTTGTTATCAGCACAGAACACGTACAAGATGGAGATGCGATAAAGCTGAAGTCGAAACTTCAAGAGGTTATGTCCACCAAAGAATAAACCCGGTTGACGTCTAAATTCCGTAGGACTGCTGAAACGCAGAGGACAAAGTCGGGCTGGAGCCTCCCCTCCGTCTGCGCCAGCTCCTGAGCCGCTCGCTTTTTCCCTCTCCTGCCATTCGTTTTGCAAGTTTGGATAAACTCTGCCTTCCGTGGTCGCCTGTCAGCTCTCCCACTTTCATTCCCTCTGTAAACACCACTGCTGTTGCATCTTCAAAAGCTTATCTCCTCTCCACAGCTGTCTGTTCAAAGTTGAGAGTCTGACACTGATTCAAGCAGCTTGAATTGCTCTGAAATAAATTCCTCAGGGCAAAGACCAATTCCTCATGCACTGTCAATAGCTAAATATGGTGTTGGTGTTGCATAAACACAGTATGAATATAAATAACAGAAAGTTCAAAAAAAGGGTAATAATTTCTGTATGTTAGACAATTAAAATCTAAAGCTTTGGAGTGAACTCTGAGTGCTCCTAAAAATTATCAGAAGATGACGCTCTCTTCTACTGGATGGGAGAGAGAGCTTTACAAATGGAAAAACTGCAGATCCATTCAGGAATGTCCAGGGAACTGGCTCTTTATCCCACCGTGCCTGGCTCTCCATGCTGGAGAATGCCCGCTGTTCACAGTTATTCCTTTCCCCTGTGCCTTCCTGTGGGGAGAGGAGAATTCCCAGTGCTTCTGACTTTGGGCTTACCCATGTGGATTGATTTTGCCAGTGAATGCAAGTGGACAGTGCATGGAGAGATGTCTCACAAGTGCTTACATGCTTTGCTTTAGCCTCTAGAGCCCCTGAATTTCACCAGAAGTTCAGAATTCTATCACGATTCCAGGAGGAAACAGGTGGGACATACTTGAACCCACCCAAATTCTGAATCCTAATCCAGCTGACTGCAAATGATCTCAGCTAAGCCCAGCAGAGCACAGCTGACTTACAGACAGGAGAGGAGGGAATAAACGTTTATTATTATAAGCCTCTGAGGTGAAGCGGGGCTTTTAACATAGCCTAGTGGGAGCAATGATCAAGAAATATGTTCTTCAATCTGCAATAAGAAGAAGTGACACATTAGGAAATACTGACTCTAAAAAAAGAGTCTGCTCTTAGTCATACTCTCCTCTGATCTCTCTAGCCAATCTCTATCCCAGGACGCAATTTCAGAAAATTTCAAGTCACTCCATGAGATGACTCTAGTACTTTTTTTAAACATTTTTTTGCAATAAAACACCTTGGACACATGCCCGACTAATGAGCAACCATTAGTTGGCACACTGATACAGATGAATACTCCTAGAAGAAACGCTGCATTTCATTGCCATGGCTTGTCTTGAAGACGGGCACCCAGAGAGTCACGCCTCCCAGTATTCATGCAGTTGTATGGACCTTTTCCACCATGAACATGAGCCAGTCCTGCGAAACCAAAAGAATGCAGTGTGTGTGACACATGGAAACTTCTGAAGCAACGTGAGAAGATTTGTAGCTCTTCTTTCGATTCTTAGAACACATACTTTGCAGCCCTGGGCACTAAAGCAGTCAGGTGCTCCAGCTAGAGAGACGATCTGGGAAAGACCTGGAACTCACGGAGGAGAGAGACCAAGCTGAGACCAGGGCCCCTGATGTGCCTCCCAAGCTGCAGACCAGTAAGACCACAAGCAAGTGAAGCCTTCTCGGACTCTCCAAGATCATCCCAGCGACCTGCTGCAAGTGACCGTGTGACGCCAGCTGACAGCACACCCAGCCATGCCCTGCTCGACCCTTGACTTATAGATTGTGAGCATAATAAAGTCGCTTTGTTTTAAACCAGAAGGTCTGTGGTTATACATCAGCTGGTACCCAAAGCATTCATTTACACAGTTCATCAAAGTGGCATAATAATCAATTATAAAACAATCCCAACATTTGTAACTGAGCAGGATCCTATGGGCCTTCCCAGGACAGACCCCCTATGCCCCGTGCCCTCCCCATGCCTCTTGTCTGTAAAAAATCTTTAGCCTCCCAGATGCTCCCTGAGCAAATTTAATCAGAGAAGTGAGAAAATACAAAAAGGAAGGAAAAAAAAGAAAAAACAAGCAATACAAAACACTAATAGTTGGGTCACTAAAGAAGGCGGAGGGCCTTTAGGTGCTCTTCAAGGGCTAGAGATAATATTCTGAGCTGTGCCCTTCGAGCGGTTTTGCAGATACTGACACTCCACAGGGTGGGAGAAGCTAACTGTGTGCTCCCCACCAGCACAGAGGCCCCAGACCAGTTCAAACCAGAAGGCTGACCATGTTGACCCTGATTACCTCGCCACCAACCAATCAGAAGAATGTCCGCGAGCTGATCACACACTGCATACCCTCTCCTGCTCACCAAACCTTTAGAAACCTTTCCCTGAGCGCCGCGGGGAGTACGGGTCTTTCAAGCACTAGCTGCCTGGACTCCTTGCTTGGCCCTCACACTTCCCTTCACCACAACCCGGTGTCGGTAGGTTGGCTTTACTGAGTTTAGGCGAGGGAAGCAGGTGTGGTTCAGCTAACACGTTTACAAAATGTGGTTGTAAGGCATTGTGTACCATGTGTCAATATTTAATTCCTTCCTCACATTAATATAAGTACTGATCAAATATGTAACATAATTATTTCCATTTGATAACTGAGAAAGTTCAGACATAGTGATATTAATTAAACTGCTCAAAGTCAAATGGGTAGTAAAGTAATGGAAACAAGGTCTGACCTGGGAAGTATCACAAGTCCTGATCCCTAACTAAACTAATTAAACATCCAGGAAAGCTGCAGAGCTGTGTTCTTAGGCAATGCACTTTGCACTTAGCCAGTTCACAGCCACTGAAGTAGCCAGTTTACACACAGTTTGATGAAGGTTACAATGTCAGCATTGGTGCAAAAAAACAAGCAGGGTATTAAATTACACCTATTAAAGGAAAAGCTGAAGATCTGACTCCCTAAGTCTTTGAGGTGTTGGAAGGGCACGAGGCCAGAAGAGATTATGGGAAACAAAACTCTGTTGATGGCTGGCCCAAAACATTCGTACTCACAGCAAGCACAACTGCTACCTGCCAATTCAAGAAAGAAACGGTGGAGCTGAGAAACTTTATGAAACAGAGTGCTTCTCCTTTCTGGGTGGGCCTGTCATGAGGGCCTGATTTAGCTGAGTGTAAAATTTGATTATGTGACTGACTGACTTCCGTTTTCACAAGAGTGTTGCCTCACATATAATTATCTCTGTGGCCAGTAAGTAGGCAAAATGTTTCCACTTGTTTATAAACAGTCATCAGTGTGGATCTAAGAAGAATATGGGGAATCTAAGGTTTCCAGGTAATATGGAAATGGTAGATTCTATCGGCTGTGATTGATAGCAGGAGGTCTTCTGATGTCCACAAGGGGCCTTGATAGAAGTCCCTGGTCCAGGGCTCCAGGCATTTTTGCCATTGAGAGGCCTCAGATCAGTTCAGTTCAGTTGCTCAGTCGTGTCCGACTCTTTGCAACCCCATGAATCGCAGCACGCCAGGCCTCCCTGTCCATCACCAACTTCTGGAGTTCACTCAGATTCACATCCATCGAGTTGGTGATGCCATCCAGCCAGCTCATCCTCTGTCGTCCCCTTCTCCTCTTGCCCCCAATCCCTCCCAGCATCAGAGTCTTTTCCAATGAGTCAACTCTTCGCATGAGGTGGCCAAAGGACTGGAGTTTCAGCTTTAGCATCATTCCTTCCAAAGAAATCCCAGGGCTGATCTCCTTCAGAATGGACTGGTTGGATCTCCTGGCAGTCCAAGGGACTCTCAAGAGTCTTCTCCAACACCACAGTTCAAAAGCATCTGGAAAGGCCCCTGCTTGAAACAATGGTTTCAAGCTTGAAACGGCTTGAAAGTAACAATAGAAAATAACAGATCTGTCAAAGGCATGGTGAGGAAAGCCTACAGTTACAGCAAGCAGAGCAAACAGATCTAGTCTACAGAATAACTGGTCTATTCTCAAAAACNCTCAAGAGTCTTCTCCAACACCACAGTTCAAAAGCATCTGGAAAGGCCCCTGCTTGAAACAATGGTTTCAAGCTTGAAACGGCTTGAAAGTAACAATAGAAAATAACAGATCTGTCAAAGGCATGGTGAGGAAAGCCTACAGTTACAGCAAGCAGAGCAAACAGATCTAGTCTACAGAATAACTGGTCTATTCTCAAAAACTTTACAAAAATTGAGCACGACTGAGGAACTCTTCCAGATTAAAGGAGACTTAACAGACTTGACAATCAAGGGTGAAGGATGTTCCGAAATGATTCCTGAACCAGAAAAGGAAATTACGATTCCTCTTTGGCTTAATAAAACCCTAGTGGAATGACTGGTGATTGTCTAATACCATAGATGACATAACAATATGCTAGCAAACGGAATTTCCATTTTTACTGTGGTTGGGATTATATTGCAAATGTTTTAGGAAATACACACTGACATGTTTAGGGGTAAAAAAAGCATTGTCTTTTTCTCAAACTCTTCAGAAAAAAAAAAGGTCTTCACTCCATCTGGAATTTATTTTTGTACATAATGTAAGATGGTAGTCTAATATCATTTCTTCCATATGCATGGAAGACCAAGTCAGCACAGTTTATTAAACAATTTATCCTTTCCCACTAAATTAAAACGCTGCCTTTGTCATATATTCTCATATATAATTAAGGTCTGCTTCTGGAATGTGTATTTTGTTCCATTCATCCACTTTCCGTGCCTATGTCAATATCACAGCAATGTGACTGTGTAGTATGACTTAGTATCTTGGAAGACAAGATAGCCTTCTTTTTCATATATCTTTCATATATATATATATANGATTGGGGGCAGAAGAAGAAGGAGATGACAGAGGATGAGATGGCTGGATGGCATCACTGACTCGATGGACGTGAGTTGGAGTGAACTCCGGGAGTTGGTGATGAACAGGGAGGCCTGGAGTGCTGCAATTCATGGGGCTGCAAAAAGAGTCAGACACAACTGACCGACTGAACTGAACTGATGCTACAAGGGTAGGCAAGAAACCATAAAGATTCAAAGAGCAATTCACCAAGAAGATATAACAATGCTAAGTCTGAATTCACCAGTAATACAGTCCACTATATAGTCTATTTTTAAGCTATAAAAGGGGGAAACTGACAAAATTATAAAGTTGACAAATCTACAATTATAGAGATTCTGACACTTCTTTTTAATAGTGACTATAATAACTGTATTAGCTAATTTAAAGCCTATAATTAGTTGATTGTTTATTAGGTACCAGGTATTATTCTAAGTATTTAACATATTTTAATTCATTTATACTTCACAATAACTCTATGAAATAAGTACTGATATCACCTCTGTCACAGATGTGGAAACTGAGGCTAGAGAGATTTTAAAATTTGCCCCAAAGTTATCAAGTAAGTAGCACAATCGCAATTTAAACCCAGATAGTTTGGCTAGACTTTTCTTACAAGTTCATCTATGTGTGCAAAAAGATGTTTATCTGGCAAAACCATGGAAACAAAAGATCCGTGGTTGGGGGTGGGAATGAATAGGCAGAGCACAGAGGACTTTTAGGGCAGTAATAGCACTCTATATGATATTATAATAATGAATACATGTCATTATACATTTGTCCAAATGCACAGAATATAGAGTACCAAGAGTGAACCCTAAAGTAAGCTATGAACTTAAAGTGATAATGATGTGTCAATGTAGGTTCATCCTTAGTTAAAAAAAAAAAAGTACCATTCTGTTAAATGATGTTAACAGTGTAGGAGGCTTATGTATGTGATGTCTAGGGGCAGAGGGTGTATGGGAAATCTCTGTACCTTCCTCTCAATTTTGTGGTAAACCAAAAACTGCTCTAAAAAATACTTTTATATATTTATCTTATCTTATACAGCATTTCTGGGCATCTTACAACAGGAGAACTTTTGGTTTTCTGTCCTATATGTGCTGGAAATAAAACCATTAACAACTGCTTTGCAGTTGAATATTTAATTGATTAATTTTTAATAACCAACTTTTAATTATTTCAAATGAGCCACTGCCTTGTTTAGGGTATTTCAAATCACAAGCCTTAAATCTTTTTATATCACTGTGCTTAGATCATGAGACATGATCCTCATCTCAGGATGTTTGGTATTAGTGGAAGACATAGTCAATAAATAAAAATACCTTTTGGAGAGACCAGTGATGAACTCGTTTATAGAGGGTGGTCTGGAAAAGCTCATTCCAGAGAAATGACATTTAATTTTTTTTTAATCCTCTATTTCTTCCTAATCATAAAAATAATAATGTATGATCATTTTTAAAAACTGAAATAATACAAAAATTATGAAGAAGAAAGCAAAAAGGTAATTTAACTCCTATCATCCAAAAGCAATCATTATTACATTTTAATTGAAGAATCAAAAAAGAGTACTGAGAATAATTAATATCTGGCATGAGCACAGACAGTGATAGTATGTATATGTATGTATGTGTAAAATATATTTTATGTATATGTATAAGATATATATATTAGGTATATAAGTTGTATAAAACTATGTGTATGCAAACATATATAACAGGATGGCATGTATTTGTCACATACCTAATATATGTATCTTATACATATACATAAGATTGTCTATATATATAACCCTATATAACGATAAGATTATCTATGTGTATAACCCTAACCCTAACCCCTATCTTATACATAAGATAAGATACATATATTAGGTATGTGACAAATACATGCCATCCTGTTATATATGTTTGCATACACATAGTTTTATACAACTTATATACCTAATATATATATCTTATACATATACATAAAATATATTTTACACATACATACATATACATACTATCACTGTCTGTGCTCATGCCAGATATTAATTATTCTCAGTACTCTTTTTTGATTCTTCAATTAAAATGTAATAATGATTGCTTTTGGATGATAGGAGTTAAATTACCTTTTTGCTTTCTTCTTCATAATTTTTGTATTATTTCAGTTTTTAAAAATGATCATACATTATTATTTTTATGATTAGGAAGAAATAGAGGATTAAAAAAAAATTAAATGTCATTTCTCTGGAATGAGCTTTTCCAGACCACCCTCTATAAACGAGTTCATCACTGGTCTCTCCAAAAGGTATTTTTATTTATTGACTATGTCTTCCACTAATACCAAACATCCTGAGATGAGGATCATGTCTCATGATCTAAGCACAGTGATATAAAAAGATTTAAGGCTTGTGATTTGAAATACCCTAGACAGGGCAGTGGCTCATTTGAAATAATTAAAAGTTGGTTATTAAAAATTAATCAATTAAATATTCAACTGCAAAGCAGTTGTTAATGGTTTTATTTCCAGCACATATAGGACAGAAAACCAAAAGTTCTCCTGTTGTAAGATGCCCAGAAATGCTGTATAAGATAAGATAAATATATAAAAGTATTTTTTAGAGCAGTTTTTGGTTTACCACAAAATTGAGAGGAAGGTACAGAGATTTCCCATACACCCTCTGCCCCTAGACATCACATACATAAGCCTCCTACACTGTTAACATCATTTAACAGAATGGTACTTTTTTTTTTTTAACTAAGGATGAACCTACATTGACACATCATTATCACTTTAAGTTCATAGCTTACTTTAGGGTTCACTCTTGGTACTCTATATTCTGTGCATTTGGACAAATGTATAATGACATGTATTCATTATTATAATATCATATAGAGTGCTATTACTGCCCTAAAAGTCCTCTGTGCTCTGCCTATTCATTCCCACCCCCAACCACGGATCTTTTGTTTCCATGGTTTTGCCAGATAAACATCTTTTTGCACACATAGATGAACTTGTAAGAAAAGTCTAGCCAAACTATCTGGGTTTAAATTGCGATTGTGCTACTTACTTGATAACTTTGGGGCAAATTTTAAAATCTCTCTAGCCTCAGTTTCCACATCTGTGACAGAGGTGATATCAGTACTTATTTCATAGAGTTATTGTGAAGTATAAATGAATTAAAATATGTTAAATACTTAGAATAATACCTGGTACCTAATAAACAATCAACTAATTATAGGCTTTAAATTAGCTAATACAGTTATTATAGTCACTATTAAAAAGAAGTGTCAGAATCTCTATAATTGTAGATTTGTCAACTTTATAATTTTGTCAGTTTCCCCCTTTTATAGCTTAAAAATAGACTATATAGTGGACTGTATTACTGGTGAATTCAGACTTAGCATTGTTATATCTTCTTGGTGAATTGCTCTTTGAATCTTTATGGTTTCTTGCCTACCCTTGTAGCATCAGTTCAGTTCAGTCGGTCAGTTGTGTCTGACTCTTTTTGCAGCCCCATGAATTGCAGCACTCCAGGCCTCCCTGTTCATCACCAACTCCCGGAGTTCACTCCAACTCACGTCCATCGAGTCAGTGATGCCATCCAGCCATCTCATCCTCTGTCATCTCCTTCTTCTTCTGCCCCCAATCCCTCCCGGCATCAGAGTCTTTTCCAATGAGTCAACTCTTCCCATGAGATGGCCGAAGTACTGGAGTTTCAGCTTCAGTCCTTCAATGAACACCCGGGCACAGTGCCTGACACATAGGACAGAAGTGAATGCACTACAGTTTCTTCTGATTTACCTTGCCTTTACATGTTTCCAAATTGCCTCATTATGAAATTAATGTTTTAGAAGAGATAAAATTCACATTAAGTTCTTCTAGGATTCAGGAATTGTTTGTAGAAGGTAGTATGAGAAACAAGGCAATACAGTAGTTATTACTAATATTCCCATAAGAATCTAGTAATTCTGTCTGCTTTTTTTTTTTCCCCTTAGAATATCCCTCCTCCCTTTCCCCTTTCCCCTTCCCCTCCCCTCCTCCCTCTCCTTTTCTTTCTTCTGCCCTTCCTCCTCCTCCTTGTTTTTCATCAAAGGCCACATTAAAACATTCTGAAAGGATATTAATATTTGGATATCATTTGAGATACACTGAGGAAAAAAATTTCAGAACATCAAAGAGAAGAAATAATCTGAATTTTGATTTACTGAAATGGAAATCAGAAAAATAAACTGATGAAGAGTCAGCAATTTTACCTGGAAGTTCTTATTTTGATTCAATTTAGGCTCGGAAAACTTTGTAATAGTATAGGAACCAAAAAAAAAAAAAAATCTAGCTTTAGAACAAATAAAGCAATATAATGAAAAAAATGAAGATCTTGACTTTTTTATACAGATTTTTACAGATATTTTTTATTTCTCCTCAAATTGTGGCATCATTTAGTCGTGATTCTTTTATTAATAGGTGGAGGAAAAATGGGGCAGACTGTGTAGCATATGAAGATATTCCTGTACCCATTTTCACAGCTAACTGACCTAACTGTTGTGTTCAGCTGTCTTCTGAAGTCATAGACAATTTTAAAACTTAAGTTGCCTGCTGTGTATTCACAGGCACAAACTCTTCTCTTACTGTAACTTTCTCAGGAGAGACTTAGAATCATAAGAGGCATAGGACTCTTACAGCTGAGAGGATTACCAAGAGCTAGAAGGGAAGCAGCTCAAAGAATTTCATATTTGTTCTGCAGCCACTGCAGAAACCCAGTGAAGATAATGACCTGGCGTGAGGGCGCGGGGGTGATCACAGAAGGAAACGCCCACGTTGGCAGATTTTCATTCAGGTTCCAAGCATCGTTACAAGGATTCCCAAGTTCCTTAACCTTAGAAGTCTTAAAAAGTGTGATTAAACAACTTAAAAAAAAAAAAAAAAGGTGGACCAACACCACTAGTTATTACGACTCCACAGTCCATGTCTCAAAATTCCCCTACCCACTTTTCTCTAAAAAGAAGTTCTACCTTTAGAGACAGACCTGTGCATAAGTCTTTCAGGAAGCTTCTGGAGAAAAGACTCTTCCTGGAGTGAGGTGGAAACAGGCTTTCTGATTGGATGATCAGGGGGTGAGGCAGGAGCTCAGCGACCTCGCACGGCAGATCCGGCCCCCAACGCCGCGTGCACCCAGCGCCTCTGCTCTGGAGCCGTTGCCTGCACGGTCGCCTTCCTGTTCTGTACCTGGCAGAAGGGCTTTGGCTTTGGTAGGAGAGAGACAGCTGCTCCTTCAGGTCTCTTCCAACTCGGCCTGCGGTGGGCAGAGATTGCCATCTTGCCTTTCACATTTACCTCGAGACTCACAGGGTCACAGCGTGGACCACTCTAGTCGCTTCTCCCGCCAGAGACATCCCAGATGGACGCCTCCTATGAAAAGCTGTTTTCTCACCTAGACCATAACGAAGACGGGACCCTGGACATCTCTGAACTTCAGGAAGGCCTTCAGGGTGTAGGGGTCATTCAGGATGGAGGGAAGGTGGGTTTCAGAGGGGCTGTGATCGGAGAGATGTTGGGGCCAAGAGTTCTGGAGAAGGCTTGGACAGAGAAGCTTACAGTCAAATTTGCAGGTTCCTAAACTTGATCTGGGCTGCCACTGTAGTTTTCAGGACAATTACCAATGTTACTGTAGGAAGAATAACAATAATACTAATAGTCTTCTCAGCCATTTTTCTCAGTTTCCTACCTGGCTCTAATATGACAATTTAGGAATATAGTAAGGAATACAATAACTAATCATTATTAAGTGTTCCAAAAGTATCCAGGGGAGGAAAAAGACTTCAAGGCAAGTCCTGAGACAAAATAACTAACTAGAGATGAACTTGGGCTTCTGAATTCAAATTACTTTCAAGAGATTCGATGCAAACTGGTTTTCAGAGTCACCTTGTTCAAGGTACTCACCTGTTATTAGTAGCCTATGAGCATCAACCCCAAGAATGCTCCCTCCCCTCTTTAGGGAACTGGCATAATCACTATGGGTGTGTTTTGAGAGTTGTGTGGTAGTTGAAACTTCTCTAGTATTGGACTTTGAAGGAGGACAATCAGTCTGAATGGCTTGTAGTCTTGGGGTCTCACCCAAGCTAATATGTCCTTATAACTTGCTTTAATCATCAGACTTTTAAAAATGAGCTTGGGCATTGTTTGCTTTGCAGATCTTTCCCCCAGCAACCTAGGTTAGAGGATCCTTCTCAGTATGTGATGCCACATGCATTTCTGTTATTTCCAAGTAATTTTCTGTTTGGAAGTTATTATTGAGTATAATTATTGTTTTCCAATAATATTTGCTCTTTGGATGTTTCACTCAGAAGACTGGGAGATCCATGAGAGGTAAAGATTGGCAAATTCCTTTGAAAAATTGGCACTTCATGCTCAAAAAACTGTCAGTTGAGTTCTGTCATGTTAAGATAATGGTAAAACTCTTCTTCTAATAAGCTGTGTGAACTTTGGAAGTCTATATTTTAATCATCCATTCAGTCACTGATCAGTTGTATTTTGAGCACATTTTATATGCCAAGCATGGTGTCTTGATTTCTTCATTTGTAACATCAGAGGCCTGGACTGCATGTTGTCTATAGACCAAGCCAGTCGAAAATATTCTCTCTGTAAATTGCACTTGGATTTTTGTTTTTCTTTTTAATTTTAAAGCTTCCCTTGTACTTAGATTTTCAAGTGTGACTTTTATTTATTAGAAATAAACCTTTCATAAGAAATTCTAGATTATGCCATAAACAGGTTCAGTCTTTGAAACACATTACTTCTTTATCAAAACAAAATTTTTTTTCTGTTTGTTGTTGTTCTTGGTAATAGATGGTGTGAGCCATATAAAAAGGCTTTTTGTTGCTGATGAGGGCTTACGTATCAAAACTCCAGCGGACTTTGCAGTAACCACATCAGTTCAGTTCAGTTCAGTCACTCAGTCGTGTCCAACTCTTAGCGACCCTATGGATTGCAGCATGCCAGGCCTCCTTATCCATCACCAACTCCCAGAGTTTACTCAAACTCATGTCCATTGAGTCAGTGATGCCATCCAACCATCTCATCCTCTGTTGTCCCCTTCTCCTCTCGCCTTCAATCTTTCCCAGCATCAGGGTCTTTTAAATGAGTCAGCTCTTCTCATCAGGTGGCCAAAGTATTGGAGTTTCAGCTTCAACAGCAGTCCTTCCAATGAACATTCAGGACTGATTTCCTTTAGGATGGACTGATTGGATGTCCTTGCAGTCCAAGGGACTCTCAAAGTGCTTCTCCAACACTACCATTCAAAAGCATAAACTCTTCGGCACTCAGCTTTCTTTATAGTCCAACTCTCATGTTCCTACATGACTACTAGAAAAACCATAGCCTTGACTGGACACACCTTTGTTGGCAAAGTAATGTCTCTGTTTTTTAATATTGTGTCTAGGTTGNAGGGTGTTTGCTATGACCAATGCATTCTCTTAGCAGAACTCTATTAGCCTTTGCCCTGCTTCATTCCGTACTCCAAGGCCAAATTTGCCTGTTACTCCAGGTGTTTCTTGAGTCCTACGTTTGCATTCCAGTCCCCTATAATGAAAAGGACATCTCTTTTTTGGTGTTAATTCTAGAAGGTATTGTAGGTCTTCATAGAACTGTTCAACTTCAGCTTTTCAGTGTTACTGGTTGGGGCATAGACTTGGATTACCATGATATTGAATGGTTTGCCTTGGAAACGAACAGAAATCATTTTTGGCATTTTTGAGACTGCATCTAGGTATTGCATTTCAGACCCTTTTGTTGACTATGATGGTTACTACATTTCTTCTAAGGCATTCATGCCCATAGTAGTACATATAGTGCTCATCTGAGTTAAATTCACCCAATGCAGTCCATTTTAGTTCACTGATTCTTAAAATGTCAATGTTCACTCTTGCCATCTCCTGTTTTTTCACTTCCAATTTGCCTTGATTCATGGACCTAACATTCCAGGTTCCTATGCAATATTGCTCTTTACAGCAATACAGTAACCACACAAAACCTTTTATTTCAGGGAATGCTATCTCTGGTGACAGTCCAAGAAGCTAAACAGTGACTTCGGTAACAGCCCCAAATGGCCAGGAATTGATTGATCACTGACAGTTTCCCCTATTTTTGTCCCTGCTTCCAATTTAGGACCAACCAGAGAGAGCTAAATATGTCCCCCAACCAATCACACAGGGTGACCCACTTAAATCCTGAATTTTTCCCAGGCCAGCTGTCTCCAGTCAAGGCACACTGAAAAACTCCTTTTTTCCTACTATAAAGTCACTCTTCTTCCTGCCTTTAAGCCAAGACACAAGTGCAAATCTCAGTGTATGTATTGAGTAATCAGAAAATACTTTCTAGATGAAAATCATCCTTAATCTAATTTTGAAAGTAATTAAAGATTAATAATTATTTTTTAGTGACAATAAAATGTATTTGCTTTTAAAATGTAATGATTAGTGGCATTTTAATCGACTATTTAGGTTGCAGATAAGAGAATTCTACTGATACTAGTTTAAACAAAACAGACCAGAATTCTTTGTAGATACCCCTTATTAGTTTGAGGAAGCACTACTCAGGGTTTTTAGTTTGCTCAGAATTTTTAGTCGTAATGATGTAGAATCCATCAAAAAATTTTCCACATTTACTAGGGTGATCATATGACTTTTTTATTCTGTTTCTGTGGTAAATTATAAGATTAAAAAAAAAAAATGTTAACCTAACCTGACATTACTGGTATGCATTTATCTTTTGTATATATGTGTGTCCATATATAGTGTTAAGTGTATACATACTATAGTATTATATGTGAATATATAGTATCCATCTTGTGTTGTATTCATATAATTATATACATAGTATACATATTATATTATTGTATCCATATACATTGGAAACGACCCTGACCCTGATGCTGGGAGAGACTGGGGGCAGGAGGAGAAGGGAACGACAGAGGATGAGATGCTGGATGGCATCACCGACTCTATGGACATGAATTTGGGTAAACTCCAGGAGTTGGTGATGGACAAGGAGGCCTGACGTGCTGAGATTCATGGGGTCATAAATAGGCAGACATGACTGAGCGACTGAACTGAACTGAACATTATATATTTATATATAGTGTGTACATGTATATTATTGTTTGTGAAATAATATTTCTCAAAACAAATGATTTTTCTTGATAGAGAGAGACAATTTGATATGACAGCTTTTTATAACGATCATCTTTAGGAAGAGGTCATGTAATTTTGGAAATTCAAAGGGAAAAGACTATTTTAAACATTTATATTTAGGTCAAGATTTTGTCTTCTATTAGAATTTATAAAATATATTTCTTAATAGGAAAATAGCCAATTTGCTTAAAGTTTTTGTACAAAAAATTCAGTATTTTTAACCCATATAAAATATCTCTAATTTTTTTCTTTTTTATAGAAAATTTTCACTACTGGTGATGTCAACAAAGATGGGAAGCTGGATTTTGAAGAATTTATGAAGTACCTTAAAGACCATGAGAAAAAAATGAAATTGGCATTTAGGAGTTTGGACAAAAATAATGATGGTTTGTCTTTATTTTCTGTTTATCAACAGCTATGAAGAAGCACTTCTATGCTTCCAAAAGTCTAAAAGAATGTATATTTTAGTCTGTCTTTTTTAGATGATAATTATTGCTCGTGCTAATATTTGTTTTTCTTAGTATATGATTTTTATATAGAATGTTTTTAGTGGGGAAAAGTTATATGTAGTTTTGTCCAATGAATCATAAACTGTGAGTAGGGCCTTTTAATAAAATATTAAATATGGAACGTTATACTCCCTTGTAGCTCAGTCGGTAAAGAATTTGCCTGCAGTGCAGGAGACCCAAGTTCGATCCCTGGGTTGGGAAGATCCCCTGGAGAAGGAAATGGCAACCCACTCCAGTATCCTTGCCTGGAAAATCTCATGGACAGAGGAACCTGGTGGATTGCAGTCCATGGGGTCGCAAAGAGTCGGGTACCACTGAGTGGCTAACACAACACACATACTGATTTGACTTAAAGTTATGGTTTAAAAATAACAATTATGTTTTCTTGCTCTCTGAGCAAGAGAGATTTATTTTTATTCATACTGAGCACAAGTGTTTTCCCTGGAGAAGGAAATGGCAACCCACTCCAGTATTCTTGCCTGGAGAATCCCATGGATGGAGGAGCCTGGTGGGCTACAGTCCACGGGGTTGCAAACAGTCGGACACTTCTGAGTGACTTCACTTTCACAAGTGTTTTATATTCTAAACTTTAAACAACTTTCAGATTATCTTATATTTGATAAGTCTTTTTGAAGGAATTACCTGTAATCAGAGAAGATA
Organism: Neotragus pygmaeus; assembly: GCA_006410875.1. Classification (NCBI taxonomy): domain Eukaryota; kingdom Metazoa; phylum Chordata; class Mammalia; order Artiodactyla; family Bovidae; genus Neotragus; species Neotragus pygmaeus. The sequence continues at coordinate 2,002,095 of SJYV01048416.1, read as the reverse complement.
CTCTCTGATTAAGAAATTTAGAAAATAAAATAGCAGATAGATATTTAAATATATACCTTCTGATTGGGGTTATGGTTTTTCTATTTATTAATAGCTTGGAGTTAGAGTCCCAGTCATGTAGAGCAAAAAGCAAGGGCCACAGTAGGAGAAAGGAAGCAGCTATCAAACCCTTATCACCAGAGGCAACCTTTGATAAGAAGAGGGAGTTTATTTTTAAAATGTATAATGTAGCCTCAGACCGCTCTCCATGCATAAGTGGTTGAGGCCACTCTATTCACAGATTTATTATTCAAGAAACAAGTTAAACAAATAAAGAGAAAATATGGTTCATACCAGGGTAGGCAAACTTTTTTTTTTTTAATAAAAGGCCAGATAGGAAATATTTAGCCTAGTGAGCCATATGATCTCAGTTGCAGACACTCATCTCTGTTGTCACCCTGCAGAAACAGCCTTAGATAATATGGAAATGAGTGGGCATAGCTGTGTACCAATAAAACTTTATTTGTAAAAGCAGGCAACTGGCCTTATTTGGCCAGAAGGTTATAGTTTGCTGAAAAGTGAAAGTGAAAGTCTCTCAGTCGTGTACGACTCTTTGCAACCCCATCGACTATGTGTGTGTTAGTCTCTCAGTCGTGTCCAGCTCTTTGCAACCCCATGGACTGTAGCCCACCAGTCTCCTTTGTCCATGGGATTCCCCAGGCAAGAATACTGGAGTGCGTAGCTGTTACCTTCTCCAGAGGATCTTCCCAACCCAGGGATTGAACCCAGGTCTCCCACATTGCAGGCAGATTCTTTACCAGAAGTGAGTCACTCAATCAAGTCCGATTCTTTGCAACCCCATAGACTATAGAGTCCATGGAATTCTTCAGGTCAGAATACTGGAGTGGGTAGCTGTTCCCTTTTCCAGGGGTCTTCCAAACCCAGGGATCGAACCCAGGTCTCCCACATTGCAGGCAGATTCTTTACCAGAAGTGAGTCACTCAATCAAGTCCGATTCTTTGCAACCCCATAGACTATAGAGTCCATGGAATTCTTCAGGTCAGAATACTGGAGTGGGTAGCTGTTCCCTTTTCCAGGGGTCTTCCAAACCCAGGGATCGAACCCAGGTCTCCCACATTGCAGGCAGATTCTTTACCAGAAGTGAGTCACTCAATCAAGTCCGATTCTTTGCAACCCCATAGACTATAGAGTCCATGGAATTCTTCAGGTCAGAATACTGGAGTGGGTAGCTGTTCCCTTTTCCAGGGGTCTTCCAAACCCAGGGATCGAACCCAGGTCTCCCACATTGCAGGCAGATTCTTTACCAGAAGTGAGTCACTCAATCAAGTCCGATTCTTTGCAACCCCATAGACTATAGAGTCCATGGAATTCTTCAGGTCAGAATACTGGAGTGGGTAGCTGTTCCCTTTTCCAGGGGTCTTCCAAACCCAGGGATCGAACCCAGGTCTCCCACATTGCAGGCAGATTCTTTACCAGAAGTGAGTCACTCAATCAAGTCCGATTCTTTGCAACCCCATGGACTATAGAGTCCATGGAATTCTTCAGGTCAGAATACTGGAGTGGGTAGCTGTTCCCTTTTCCAGGGGTCTTCCAAACCCAGGGATCGAACCCAGGTCTCCTGCATTGCAGGCGGATTCTTTGCCAGCTGAGCCGAAAGGAAAGCCCAAGAATACTGGAGAGGGGAGCCTCTTTCTTCTCTAGCAGATCTTCCCCACCCAGGAATCGAACCAGTGTTTCCTGCATTGCAGGTGGATTCTTTACCAACTGAGGTATCAGCGAAGCCCTGGTTTATACTGAACCTTAATTTTAGTTAGATTCAAGGCAAGTTCCTTCAAACAAACAACTAAATCCTTTGAATGGTTTTGATGATTGTACAAATCTGTGACTCTCAGCAAGGAAGAACTGAGTTTGTGGTGGAAAGTAGTACTGTTAGAACATTTATTAGCACCCATAAACCTTACATTGTATGCCCCAACTCTACCTCAGTCTAATCTTATAGCAAAATTCAATTCTTACAGTCAACTTAGTTTCTTCCTGCAAACTTTCATCCCACCCTGAACTCTCTGCATAGAAGGGGCTGTGTATATAGTGTTAGGTCAGGCAGTTCCTGGGAGATGGAGCTAACTAACGATCATCTCCAGATAAGTAGAAGCTGATCATCCAGTGTGTATGGTGTGCATATATCAATGGCTAATTTCAGAAAGTTCTAAATGAACCAGAAGAAATAAAGGTGAAATATTTCTATTTTATTTTTTAATTGAATTATAGTTGACTTACAGTGTTGTACTAAAGGTGAAACTTATGATACATTTGTAGTAGATCAAACAGTTTCCTCTCCATTTATCTTGTTTGTATACTTAAAAACACTTTCTCATTATAGGTTCATATTTGTGTTTATTAGACTTTCATAAAGAAAACTGGGACTTCCCTGGTGGCTCATTGATAAGGAATTTGCCTGCCAATACAGGAGACACGAGTTTGATTCCTTGGTTGGGAAGATTCCCTGGAGAAGGCAATGGCAACCCACTCCAGTATTCTTGCCTGGGAAATCCCATGGACAGGGGAATCTGGCAGGCTGTAGTCCATTGGCTTGCAGATACAACTTAGCGATTAACCAACAACAAAGGAAAGCATATATAATCTATCCTAATTATTCACGAATTCTGTATTTGAGAATTTGTCTACTTGATAAAATTTAACTCCAGAAGTAACCCCCAAATTATACTCACAGTACATTTGCAGTCTTTCATGGATTTGTATAGAGAAGCCACAAGCTTCATTTGCTTGGTGAGCACATTTCTAGCTGAGACAGAGTAAGGTGATGCTCTGCTTCCCTGTTGTAGCTTTTGTACTGTAGATAAGTCCTTCTGCAGCCTATTTGGTGCCATGTCTTTTGCATTTTTGTGTTTTTTGTTGATAATTTCACTATTTACAATGGCTACCAAGATCAGTGCTGAAATGATGCACATTCCTAAATGTGGGAAGGCTGTGAAGTGTCTTTGGAGAAAAATATGTTTCAAAACACTTTACTCAGACAAGAGTTACAGTGCTATTTGACCATGAGCTCACTGTTGATGAGTCAACTTTAACATATATATATATATATATATATATATATATATAACTTAATATGTTAGTAAAATATATATATGTTTATATATAAATATAAAATAAGTTTTTGTATTGATCAGTTGATGAGAAAATTGATGAGAAAACCAGAGGCTTACAGGAACCTAACCCCATATTTCCCTTAGGAACAATGGTTCTGTTTCCCTTAATTCTGTGTTCACAGTGACCTTATAGAAAGTAACCAGCGTGAGTAATGAAAATCAACTATATTTCTTTGAGAGGGCAATTATAAAGGTGATTATTCAGAATGGTGTCTGAAGACTTTCACTGCTGAAAAGTCTGGCTGTTTCTGAAAGCCTCTGGCTGTCTAGATTCTCATGCTGCGCCTTTCTTCTCCCTAGAAAGTTCTCTCCCAATCCTGTCATCCCTTCAAAGTCCTTCTCTTAAATGCAGTCTTTTCCTCTCACCACTAACAGTAATTTTTGTCTTCCTCTTTTCCTGGAGAACTTTGCTATTAATCCTGCTTTGGCATCAGACCCTCTCTTGTTTTGTTTCATCCTTTTCTATTCATACTAGTCTTAGGATCATCATGAGTCTGTGAACTGCTTCAGGGAAATGCAGTCTTACAATTTACTGCTTGTATTTTCTCTTTCTTCTTCTCTATTTCTTCTTTCCACAGCATGCTCTAATTGCTCTCATCATAATAATTTTCCTTCTTCCATCATCCTGCTATCCCTGCTTTCTTCATTTTTGTTGCCAGATCTCTCAAAAGAATATTTCACACTCTTTGGCTTCATTTAGTCACTTTTCTGGTTTCTTTTAACTCAGTGCAATACATCTTTATGCATAATAAATGCTTCATCATTTAATAAATGCATACTTTATATTTAAGAGATCCTACCTTAACAGAATTTACTTCAAAATTTGAGTGTCTTGATTTGCACTTCAGTTCTGTTGCTTCTTAATGTGGTTTCTTTGTAGGGCCATGTAAGCTCAGTCTCTTCTTTTGATGGAATCATTATTTACCTACAAGGCTGTTGTCATTTTTGAATGAAATAATATATGTGTACTTATTTAATATATTTGTTAAAATTTGAGTTGGTGTTACAGTATGTATTTCAGCAAATCTGTAACTCATCTAAATTCATATTACCTTCATCAGTTCAAGGCTTTCCCTTATAAAGTAAAGGATTTGAAAGTGATATTTCTAAGGTCCTTGTCAGTTCTGAGTTTATAATTTTTATTTTTTAAAGGAAAAATTGAGGCTTCTGAAATTGTCCAGTCTCTCGAGATACTAGGTCTAACTATTTCTGAACAACAAGCAGAATTGATTCTTCGAAGGTAAGCTCTTCATCTATTGACAACTGTTTTTTTTTTTTAATTTTAATATCCTGTATTAGAGATCTGCACTTGTAAGCATGGCTTAAAACAATTCTCTGTACCTTATCATTCCTCACAATATCTTTCCCTGCTTTTCTCCCTTTTCATTTTGTGTGTGCTCATGCACCTAAAGTGTAGGAATGAGAAAACTCTCTCAAGGCCTCCAGGACTGGTGGAATGACAGGAAGGTACTAAATCTCTACAGAAGGAGCCTAAAAGTTTTAGTGCTCTCTTGTTTCCTATTTGGTTTCTAATGTGACAGTAGAACTCATTGTTTCAAGAGGAGGAGTCAAGCAGATGCATCACTTCTTTATCTTAGGCATGACATGACTGGATAAGAGAGAAATCCCAAAGGTCTCCTCATTGACTGACAAAGAAACTGATTTCAAAAGAACAAACAAATCGAATAAAAAAATGGCAGAAAAACTGAACAGACATTTTTCCAAGAAGGATATACAGTTAGCCAATAGGAGCATGAAAAAGTGCTCAACATTGCTAATCATCAAAGAAATGCAAGTCAGAACTACAGTGAGATAGCACCTCACACCTGTGAGAATGACCATCATCAAAAAGACCACAGATAAGGAACGCTGATGAGGACATGGAGAGAAGGGAACCCTTGTACTTTGTTGGTGGGAATGTAACTTGATGCAGCCACTGTGGAACACAGTATGCAGGTTCTTCAAAAAACTAAAAATAGAACTATTTGATCCAGCAATTTCACTCCTGGGTATATATCCAAAAAAAAGAAAAGACTATTTCAAAAGATGCATGCATCCAGAATGCATAGCAGCACCATTTACAATAGTCAAAAAGAAGCAACCTAAGTGTCCATCAACAGATAAATGGATAAAGAAGACATGGTATATATATACAATGGAATATTACTCAGCCATAAAAAGGATGAAATTTTCCCATTTGCAACAACATGGATGGACTTAGAGGGATTATGTTTAGTGAAATAAGTCAGACAAAGACAGATAAATACAGTATATTATCACATATATGGAATCTAAAAAACTAGTGAACAGACTAGTGAAACAGACTTATAGTGAACAAACCAGTGGTTACTAATCAGGAGATGAAAGTGGGGAGGGCAAGATAGGGAGACAAGAGGTGCAAAGTACTATGTATAAAATAAATAGGCTTTAAGGATATATTGTACAGCACAGGGAATAAAGCCAGTATTTTATGATCACTATAAGTGGAGTATAGTCTACAAAAATTTTTAATCATCGTTGTACACCTGAAACCGATACATTATAAATCAGTTGTACCTCAATTTAAAAAAAAAAAGAAAAAAGAGAAAATATCCCCCCCCACATAAAAAGAAATACCTATTTCTTTCAGAAAATAGAGATACAGTTTGAATATTATTGCCCAGGGCAGTCAGATTTAGTGTGTTATTTCACAGGATAGAGTGATGATTTCTGAAGTCTAAGTGTCCTTGAAGGCTTTTTTGTTACAAATACAGTACAAGGACCAATTAAAAAAAAAGTGTAACAGAAAATAGAAAAGGATAGTTACATTATATTAGTATTCTTGTCAGTGTTTTCAGTCTTCAACATTACCTAAAAAGTTTCTTCCAAATGGCTTTATTGTCATGTTTATCTCCTTTTGTATCTGGTAGCATTTTCCTCCCCTCTGTCTATTCAAAATTTCCTCTGCAAGCAGCTGCTTAATATGGAGGCTCAAATCTCAGAGCTATGCAGTGGCATCACTTTTGTTAACATTGGATCAGAAAGGCTTTCCTGAGGAAATGTAAAGCTAAAACATGAAAAGGAGATAAACAGCACTTTTAAATTTGTTATTTTTGGCCTCACTGTGTGGTGTGCAGTTTCCCAAGCAGGGGTCCAACCCGTGCCCCTTGCAGTGGAAGTATGGAGTCCTAACCATTGGACCACCAGGGAAGGCCCTTAAATAGCATTTTGAAAGTGGAATATGGGGTGTGTAATATTCTGCCCCAAAGCCACATTTTCCAGGAAATTGAGAGTATTTCTCTGATTTGGTGGCCAGAAATTCTATTCCTATATTCCTTTTGATAGCTTTAGGACCAGTGCAAATTCCAGCCTAAGCTCCAGAATAAATCACAGGTAATATAGAGGGTGGATTTTTAAATGATGCTATATAATTTAATATTTTATGACAATATTATTGATAAGTAGTTTACATACAAAAAATTCATTCTTTTAAGTTTACAGGTCACTGGTTTTTACTATTTTCAGGGAGTTGTGCAACCATCACCATTATCTAATTTTGGAACATTTTCATCAACCCCCAGAGTAACTCTGTATTCACTAGCAGTCATTCCTTACTCCTCACCCTGCAAGCTCCCAGAAGCCACTGATCTACTTTGTCTGTTCTGGGCATTCATAAAAAAATGGAATCATTCAGCATGTGGCATTTGTGTCTGGCTTTTTTCACTCAGCATGTTTTCAAGCTTCATCCATGTTGTAGCATGCATCACTACTTCCTTCCTGTTTTAGACCAAGTTATATTCCATTTTATGTATATATCACACTTTATTTATCCATTCATCAACAGATGGACATTTGGGTTGCTTCCACTTCCAATATTTGTTGCTTCCAATATTCAGCTATCATGAGTATTGCTGCTATGAATATTTGTGCACACAGTTTTATGTGAATTTGTTTATAATTCTCTTGGGTATATACCTAGTGAAGAATTGCTGGGTCATATGGTAACTACGTTAAACTGCTTGAAGAACCGACAGACTGCTTTCCGTAGTGATTGCACCATTTTTTTACAATCCCAGCAGCAGTGTGTGGAGGGCCTGAATTTCTCCACATCTTCCCTGACGTTATTTTCTGTCTTTTGATTTTAACCATGGGTATGTGGTTATGAAGTGGTATCTTGTCATGTTTTTTTTGTTTCCCCAGTGGCTAATGTATATTCTTTTGCACTGTTAGGCTATTACTATTATAATTAGCATTTATACTTTTTCAGTACAAATTTTAGAATATGTTTGGATTAGAGAAGAAGCTCAGTTTTCCCTTTTATGAGACTTCTTTGTTACTTGCACAAAACACTTTGCTTCTGAAGCTTCTGGTCACCAAATATGTGGGTTTTCCCCCCACAATAGACAGTTCTCAGCCATGCCAGCTGGATGTCATACAGTGTAATTCAGTTCTAACATTGTCAACCTGGAGATAGTGTCAGATCCCACAAGTTCAGGGGTCAGTTTCACAAGACTGCTCTCCACTTCAGATGCCAATCACAAGGAGTAGGAGGTCCCTAGGTTACCCAGATATTCTGTCTGACTTGGCTACAGATGAGAGGCTCCCATGACCTTCTCTCCATTGGATTCAGTTACTTGCCAGACGGGTTCACAGAACTTGGGGAAATGTGTACTTGTGTTTATCTGTTTATGAAAGGGTATTATAAAGGATACAGGTGAACAGCCAATAAAAAGATACAAGAGGCGGTCTGGGAGGGTCCTGAGCACAGGAGTTGGGATGTGTCACCCTGCTGGTGTGTGAATGTGTTTATTAACCAGAAGCTCCCTGAATCCTATACTGTTGGGGTTTTTATGGAGGCTTCTTCACATAGGCATGATCAGTTATTAACTCCATTTTCAGTCCCTTTTCCCTCTCTGGAGAATTGGGGGCTGGGGTTGGGAGGAAGGGGCTGGAAATTCCAAGCTTCTGATCATGGCTTGGTTTTTCTGATGACCATTCCTCATCCAAGTGCCCAGCCAGAGTTGCCTCATTAGAACAAGAGCTGCCCTAGAGCTTGTATCACTTATAAAGTGGAAGGGCCATAGGGACTCTGAGCCAGGATCAGTGAACAGAGACCAAATTAGACATTTTCTATTATCTCACAATTGTGGTTTCAGTAGTATAAATCACAGATTTCCCCTTGAGGGCTCAGCCATCAGTGTGACTCATATACCTCCAAATGTCAGTTTCTTTTCTGCCATTTCACTGTCTCTTACCATTTCCAAGACTGAATTCATGGAAAAGTGAAAGGTGCTGTTTAAAACAGCTATGGCTGAATCATCAGAGTATGAGACAGGAACCATAGCCTATTGAAATATAGCCTCCTGCTACTGCTAAGTCACTTCAGTCATGTTCCACTCTATGCGACCCCATAGAGGGCAGCCCACCAGGCTCCCCCGTCCCTGGGATTCTCCAGGCAAGAACACTGGAGTGGGTTGCCATTTCCTTCTCCAACGCAGGAAAGTGAAAAGTGAAAGTGAAGTCGCTCAGTCGTGTCCGACCCTTAGCGACCCCATGGACTGCAGCCTTCCAGGCTACTCCATCCATGGGATTTTCCAGGCAAGAGTACTGGAGTGGGTTGCCGTTTCCTTCTCCGATACAGCCTCCTAGTTCTCCTTTTTCAGTAGAAGATATGGTGGGGAGTAGCTGAAATAGATGTCTCTCCCAAATATGTATGCTTCATGTATCTTTATCTTCTGCTCTCAAGTAAAAAAGCCACTTTCCTTTTAGGCTCTCATCTCCATCCATCTTTCTTCTCATTTCCTTACCTCTAGTTCCCTCTCTACATCTATTGCAGACATTGGCACTGGTCAAATGGTCATTTTCTCTTTGTCCAAAGTCCTAGGAAACTGCAGTATTCATGCTGGTGGTTCCCCTTACTTTCTCGCATTAATGTTCCTCACTTTTCTCAACACCTGAGCCTTTTATTCCGTTTTGCTTCAGTAGCCCACTGTCCAATTGTATCATAACTTGAAGCTGCTCCTTCTCTGGTCTTAAATACCTGTATCCTACCTTATGACCCTTCTTCCTCTAGATTCTACACTGTCTTGCTCCTCTGGTACTTGCATTTTGACCTACAGACCTCTGGCCCCTTCATTTCCACCAGTTCATCAATCTTCTCTTGATTCTTTCACCATTCCTACTTGCTTTCTCCCANTTTCAAATCCTGAAAGATGATGCTGTGAAAGTGCTGCACTCAATATGCCAGCAAATTTGGAAAACTCAGCAGTGGCCACAGGACTGGAAAAGGTCAGTTTTCATTCCAATCCCAAAGAAAGGCAATGCCAAAGAATGCTCAAACTACGGCACAATTGTACTCATCTCACATGCTAGTAAAGTAATGCTCAAAATTCTCCAAGCCAGGCTTCAGCAATACATGAACCGTGAACTTCCTGATGTTCAAGCTGGTTTTAGAAAAGGCAGAGGAACCAGAGATCATATTGCCAACATCTGCTGGATCATGGAAAAAGCAAGAGAGTTCCAGAAAAACATGTATTTCTGCTTTGTGGACTATACCAAAGCCTTTGACTCTGTGGATTCTGCCTTAGGGAAGGGTAAAGGTTACAGGCTGTTACTTTGTACAGATAATATATCACTGAGATAATATACCTCATGGTTAATGTGACCAAAGATCCCTTCTGAAACTTGCTTGTTCAGAATTATCTCTGGAATAAGGCATCTATCATAATAATCACTGTAAGTTAAATAAATGTTTGGCTTATCTGCTCAGCACTTAACACCTATCTCTCTGTATGCCTCAAAAATTTCAAATTTTAATTAAATTCCATCAATATCCTGCTGAAATATCTTCACATAAATAAAAATTCATTTCAGTGTGCAATCTGTTCCTGGAAACACTGGAAACACTTTGAGAGAATTTTAATTTTTCTAATAGGCTTGACTTCTATACTTATTCCTGGTTTTTAGTACATTTTATATGTACTAAATGCAGCCTAGCATTCACATTTCCACTAGTAACAATGCCTAACCTTACCTAGAAAATTTTAAAATGAGTGGTGACAAATGCTGGCAGAGGATGAGATGGTTAGATAGCATCACTGACTCAGTGGACATGAGTTTGAGCAAACTCGAGGAGATAGTGAATGACAGCAGAACCTGGTGTGCTGCAGTCCATGGGGTTGCCGAGTCAGACGTGACTTGGCGACTGAACAACAGAAAATGATGCCTTTTCATCTATGAGTATAAAATAATACTCTATTAGTAGTTCAGTTGCCTTGATAAAATTTATGCTTATGTGAAATCATATTTACATAATCATATTATTATTTTATCTTTGGAGATAATTAATAGTTGAGACTGTAACCATATATCCGTTTTTTGATAGTAAAAATGAAGTAGAAGGTTTCTATTATAGCATAGCTTCTAACCCTGACACTCTTACTTATAAAATCTTTTATACAGTTTTGTTTCTGTCAAGTTATATTTGTTATCCATTGTAATGTTTAGAATAGATTGAAAGGTAGATAATTTTAAACAGTACCTCCCTGTTAGCTAAATTTTTAAATGGCAAGTTAGACTTATAAAAATATTTATATACAGGAAATAAGTTTAGGGGCATTCACATTACAGTTTTAATTTAATTTTCATTTATATATTTAGAGCACATATCATGATGTAAAATATAATGTAGATATAATTTTGAGATAAAAGGAGTAACTTTGAAGAACTGACAAAATAATTCTTTCTATAGCTAGTAAGATTCTCTACATCTGATAAAACACTGCTCTTTCATTCTGAGACCTGGAAATGTTATCCTGAATCTGCTAAGAAAATTTGTAATTGTTGGTATTGTAAATTTGTAATTACTGTTAATTTTCATTTCTTGTGGACTGATGCTGTACTTTATTTAGTGTAAATAGGCTATTTATAATTCTAAATGTTCAGATTGGTTCAGTATAATACTTTCTAAGGATTGAAACTGGTCTTTATAAAATAACACGTAATTCTTCTCTAAAAGAAACAAACCTTCTGAAATGATCTATCTTTTAATTGAAGGAGCCTGGGAATTTTTCTTCCATTTTAACAGGGTATTGACATAGGAGATAGTTTAACTATTCCAGATGAATTCACAGAAGATGAAAAAAAGTCGGGACAGTGGTGGAGGCAGCTTTTGGCGGGAGGTGTTGCCGGGGCTGTCTCTCGGACAAGCACAGCCCCTCTGGATCGTCTGAAAGTCATGATGCAGGTGAGCTTTACGACCTTGTGTCTAAGTGTGTCCAAAATATTCTGAAATAGTGAGAAATGTGGTACTTTGAAAAAAGATAAAAGATATCTCAGTGATAATCATACCTTTAAGAAGGAATCTCTCATTTTTATTGCTATTAATCCTAAATTCAGTCCATGTAAGTATTTACTTTAAGCTGTTGGTGCATAGGTATGTGCTCAATCACTCAGTTGTGTCTGAGTCTTTGTGACTCTATGGACTATAGCCTGCAAGACTCCTCTGTCCATGGGATTTGCCAGGTAAGAATACTGGAATGGGTTGCCATTTCCTTCTCCAGGAAGGTGTGACGAACATGTGTGTGATGAACTTTTAATCTTGGCATCCTGTGCCTATTCAAATGTTTAATTAGAAAGGAAAATCTCTAGCCGTTGTTGTAGTACTCTCCTTAAACTACTTATATTTTCCTTCTATTTTATGTACTTTCTTAAAAGAGGGTTTTTACTGAAATCTAGACTGTTGGAACAAAGAAGTACTTTTAAAAGTTATGGTAAATCTGAGGTTAGTAGAAAGGACCTGGTTTTATACATTGACTTTGTTATTTACTAACAGTGTAGCCCTGGCTGGTCAGAGTGGAAAGAAAGAGGAAAAGGAAAGGATTAATATTTGGTCTTCATTATGGTAACCCATTTAGTCTTCTAATAATGCAGCCAGGGGATTTTATCCTCATATTATCTGGCTCAGAGAGTTGAATAACTTTCCCTTCACAACAAATTAGACAAGGAATGGATTGTTTTTTACTATATTTCTCATACTGCATGAAACCCCTGAGGCTCCATTTTCTTTCATTCTAGAATGGGAGCAAGACTTATCTAACAAGAATGGTAAAAACATTAAACAAAGTAAGTTATAGGAAAAAGCCTAGTAGGCTGGAACACCCCACTAGAATATAGTAGTTGCTTTAAGAAGGTTTTTAAAAATTGTGTTATTATTCCTGTGGTCAATACTTTTGTATTTGTCCTTAGATTTCTGTACAGAATGATTTCTGACAATATTTTCAACTAGAATTCATCTAGAATATATCTACATCTCAAAATATATTTAGGGGTAATGATACTGCTTTAAAGAGAAAGGAGAGAGAATTGGCATGTATTTTTGTTTTTAGGAATGGTAGTAAATTGACTTTGAGAAATTTTGAATAAGCATTCATCTTTTCTTTGTCATATTTTACTGTGCAGTTTATTTTAAATAAAATGAATATATTTTGGCTTTATTTCCTACAAGTTCAGGAAGTTTCTCAAAGTACGTTTGGATTCAGTAATTCACAGAACTCACTTTAAGCTTTTCTACTTATGGTTATGGTTTATTAGAACTAAAGATACAGCTGAAAATCAGCCAAGGAGCAAAGAGCATAGGGTTGAGTCCATGGAAGAATCAAATGCAGAATTTCTGTTGTTTTCTCCCCGAAGAGTCACAGTGTGTTATTTCTTGGCATCAGCCTGTGACAGCATGCACAGAGGTGCACACCAGTCAAGGAAGCTCACCTAAGTCTTTGATGTTGAAGGTTTTTATTGTGACTGTATCACATACTGCCCTCATGGCTGACTTTTAATCTTCAGTCCCTCTGATCTTTTTTTTTTAATATAGTAGTGACTCATTTTGTATAAGCTGAAACAATCAAAAGAATAGCTGACTTTTGGCAGAGAAGGAGAAATATTGTATGACTTCCCTTAAATGTGGAATCTAGAAAGAAATGATATAATGAACTTGCTTACAAAACAGGAAGAGATTCACAGGCTTAGAGAACAAACTTATGATTGCCAGAGGGAAGGGATTGTTAGGGAGCTTGGGATGGACATGTGGCAAACTGCTATATTTAAAATGGATAGCCAAAGACCTACTGCTCTTGGTAGCTCATGGAACTGCTCAATGTTATGTAGAAGCCTGGACGGGAGGGGAATTTGGAGGAGAATGGATACATGTGAATATATGGCTGGTTCCTTTTGCTGTTCACCTGAAACTATCACAACATTGTTAATTGGCTATATCCCAATGCAAAATAAAAACAAAAAAGAATAGCTGACTTCTTTATTTGAGGTTTATTATATGTAGTCAGTTTTAGGTAGAGGCAAGCATAAGGTCTAGTTTATTTAAACAACTATGACATTGGTAGTACGAGTCAGGTAATTTATCAATACTCACTGGGTCAGGAGTTCACACCTGATACCTCAAGATAAGCCATAGAATGTACAGGTTTTATTTTTGGTGTCAGGCTATGTATATCCTAGTCTCTATGGTTCTGATAAACATAATATCCAAATTATTTTCAGTCCCATTTATATTTCATGTCTATCTTATTTCTCAGGGAGGAGGAATAATCTATTGCCTTCACTATATTTTTCTAATTTGTCTTAAATTGAACTTGCTCATATGCCAAAGAGTGTTTCATAGTCTAATAAGTATTAAGTTGGTTCATTTTATCTTATGGGTGTCGTTTATGATTTTAATCTCGATCATGTTTTCTCTGCTTTCCCAATATGAGGATATCGATTTTTCTCAGAGTCAAGCTTCTACAATGGTGGTAACAGTTCTTCCTATTATATATATTCTCAACCTTCTATATTTTTAAATACATCTTTTTGTAGTAATAAATAATATTGAAGGAAAGAGAGTGATTGTATTGCTGCTTTCGAAATAGTAATGATAACATCTCACCAGTATTTTATATCATTTTGCTTTATTTTTAGGTCCATGGATCAAAATCAGCGAAAATGAACATATATGGTGGCTTTCGACAGATGGTGAAAGAAGGAGGCATCCGCTCGCTTTGGAGAGGAAATGGTACAAACGTCATTAAAATTGCTCCTGAGACAGCTGTTAAGTTCTGGGCGTATGAACAGGTAATAGTTATCACCTATGGAATTGTTAACAAGGAGGAGTCAAACTGATTCAATAACAATTAAAATACCATGCATTTTAGATTATTATTTTAATACCTGATAATTTTCCACATATACTCTATGAAGAATTTCTGTTACAGGAGATTAGATTAATTTAGAGATTCCGCACTAAATTCTGGGATTCTGAATTTCATATTACTTATATCAGAAAGGTTTTTATGTTTTCTAAGTAGCTCTTAAAAGGAAATGCAAGATTTTATCTTACTCATTTTGAATTCAGAATAGAAGTTGCACATGAACATACGTTTTTATGAAAGTGTCCCCATCCAGAATCTGGAAGGAAAACTTTTAAGTTCATATCCTTTGCATAATCTGACATTGCTATAAACTGAGTTGAATTTAGAATGAAAGCTTCATCAGCTGGGGCCTTGGCTGCTTCTCCATGCACTCCAGCACATGGACAGAGCCTGCATGTGACAAGTCTTCAATAAGTGTTGAATGAATGAGCGAATGAATAAATGAATGAATGTGATTTACTTCTGAATTAGCCTTTCTGTTAATTTGATGTTAAGAGGAAATACACTAGTGGATTTTAGAATTGGCTTCTCCTTATGGTCAGTAGCAGAGTTGTCTAGTTAAGCATGCACAAACTTATTCTTTCCATGATTTATTTTGTCATTGTTAACCACAGATAATAAGAACCTTGAAATTTAACTCCACCTTATATGTTGTATTATTTCAAAGAGATTTTTGATTATTTTTGAGAGTGTTTAGTTGGTTGGTTGTTTTTTTTTGTTTTTTTTTTTTAGTGTTTAGTTCTTGAGCAACAAAATACTCTTGAGAAGGTTACGAAGTCTAGAGGAGTCTTTTCTTGGCTTAAAAGAATAGAGAAGCAAAAAAATATATTGAAAAAAATCTAGCCTCTATGACTTAAATTATAGCCTGTCATTGGGAAGGATATTTTCCTTCTATGAAATCATGAGTTAGGGCTTACATTTTAGATACCTGTAGGTTATTCTGACCACATACTAGATTTTATGATAGGAAAGCCAGAACCTAAAACAAATGCTGAAGTATATTAATAAAACCATTATTCCATATGCAGGAAGTCAGCGTTTGTGGAAGTTTATATTAGTGTAAGCAGATATATGTATTACACTTTATGCTACTNTGGATTTTATGATAGGAAAGCCAGAACCTAAAACAAATGCTGAAGTATATTAATAAAACCATTATTCCATAGGCAGGAAGTCAGCGTTTGTGGAAGTTTATATTAGTGTAAGCAGATATATGTATTACACTTTATGCTACTAGGCTAATTTTCACCTTGGACACCACCAACAGGCATCCTCTGCTTCCATCCAGCTAGACTCCTTTCTGAGTGCTCTTCACAGTATTCTAATTTCTGAATGATAACTTTTCTTAGAGATCAGGAGACAGCTCTTTGCACAAGGTGGTGCAGTGTCCTTGTGGTCTCTGGGGCCTGTTTTACCTGTTTATTTTCTCTCCCTGGTGTAGGTCTGTTTATCCCTCAGGGCTCTGTTAAGTCCAGCTTCCTATTAGAAGCATTTCCTAAGCATCCCAACCAAAACTGATGCCTCACCTGCCTGACTTCCTTAGAATACTATATTATGGAATATTCAGTTTTCCACTGGATAATAGAAAACCCATTCTTTTCCCCAGTGAATTGTAAACTACTTTGGGTTAACTATTATGCCATACATATTCTCAAATTTCCCAGAGTACCTAGCTAGCTCCCTTCTGGATTCAAATAGGTTTTGTTTCATTGAAAAACTAACAGTTTAGAAAAATGAAGAAAAGGATAGTGTCAGCCTGGTATGTAGATATCTTAAACACATCAACAGAGGATAAAGTGGTGGTCCATTTTGGTTCTCACTGGTGTAACAGTGCAGTTTTATCAGGATCAGGGAGGCAGTGTGGTAGTGTGTTCTCATGGTTTCAGCTGCCATCTGTATTCTAACTGCCTTCCCTTCTAGCATTTTTCTATTCATCTTGGTACCTACACATCCACCTGTGCACTGCATATCTGTGCATCTCCACCTAGATATCCCAGGGGTACTTCACANATTGTTATGCATATCACTTGAGGAGGAACTAGAGCTCTGTTTTACCACTGAACTATTTAAGCTATCATAACTTTCCTTTCTTCACTTTTTTTTTTCTTTGTTTCTGCATTCCCTCACTTCTCTAATTGCTACCTGCTTGAATCTCCTCTTAGGAACTCAGGGAATATGCCTAGGAGGCTAAAGCCTTTTTCTACAATAAAATAAATGGGAGTGGGGGACGACTGGAACTTTAGTACCCAGGAGGGCCTCATACCTCCTGGTCAGTTTTAACCCTCCCCTTTAAGATTTGATACTCCTCAATCTTGAGGGTAATAGGGATGGTACTAGAAAGGGAATACGGTTTTGCATAGGGAGGTTAATCATAAATTCAGAAAAGGAACTTGGTTTAGGAGGACTCTGTTTTATTATTATTAAATATTTTTTATGGATCATCTCCCAATAGACCTGTAAGCTGTAAGTATCTGCTTTTTTTTTTTTTTTTTTTTTTTTNTTTCATGAAATCTTAATAGCACAGATACTCTATGCATATACTGAATGTGTATCTGTGGTTTCTGCACAAATAGAGTAAGATTTTCTTGCCTATGTTGAGAATGCATGTTTTAAAATTACAGTTGGCTGTCCCCATTCGTGGGCTCTGCATCTAAGGATTCAACCTACCGTGGATTGAAAATACTCAGGGGAAAATCTCCCAAACTCCAGAAAGTTCCAGAAAGTAAAAGGGGAATGCCCCATGCAGTCCACTCTTTACATTGTATTTACAAATCATCTGCATTGGAAATGCTGGTTAATTAATGATTGACTGCTTGGTTGGGGGATGTGTGGTTGGTACTTGGAAGAGAGGTTGCAGATAGAGGTGTGGATGTTCAGGGTGTATTGTTTAAAGAAATGATAGTGGATGAGATAGACCAGGGATGGAACGAAAAGGAAGGCACAGAATTCATGGTATTTAATATAGCAATGCAATGCATTCATGCGTGTGTGCACAGTTGTACCTGATTCTTTGTGACCCCGTGGACTGTGGCCCTCCAGACTCCTCTGTCCATGGGATTCTCTAGGCAAGAATACTGGAGTGGGTTGCCATTTCCTTCTCCAGGGGGAATCTTCCCAACCCAGAATCAAACCTGCATCTCTTGCATCTCCTGGATTAGCAGGCGGATTCTAGTCAGCAAATTGTGAACAAAGAGAACAATTAGTGAGATGACAAGAGATCCTGGAGGCCTGGTGCAATCAGAGTCAAGGAGACAGAGTCACAGTGGGGAAGAATCACAGTTCAAAAGTGTTAGATCCTATAATAATAAAAACTCTAGCCACCATTTACTGAGAATTTGATAAATGCCAGCTGATTTACATAGTTATTACTGATTCTTACAACACTGTACAGTTTTCATTCCATTTACAGAGGAGAAAGACCATCAGCTATCAGCTCTCCTACTTGTTGGCTAAGTGTGTTGAGACAAGTTTCTGTATCTTTCTAAGATTCCTTACTTACTAAATGGATATAACTCTTACCTTGGAGGATTGGTATATCAAGTAATTAACCCAACATCTAACACAAAGTGATAGTACCATTGTTATTCTTACCAGAGCACTCACTCTTAGGTGCTATCTAAGGAGAATTATATAAAGGGACACTTTTTGAGGACCTTGGAATAAATTTTATCTGTTTATTGTATTCTAGAGTATCATTCTGAATCATAATTGCATATAGTCATAATAAAATGTGTGAATATTAAATTTATTTTTCTGATTTCTTTTCTTTTTTTTTAAATTTTCTAGCCATGATAGAAAGAAGCCCACAGCTGAACATGGTTGGGCTCTTTCGACGAATAATTTCTAAAGAAGGACTACCAGGACTTTACAGAGGCATCACCCCAAACTTTATGAAGGTGCTCCCTGCTGTAGGCATCAGTTATGTGGTTTATGAAAATATGAAACAAACTCTAGGAATAACTCAGAAATGACATGTTGGATTTTTTGCTTTAGCATGATTACTGAAACTTTCAACTGTTTCCAGAGTGACATTTTCTCCTAGAATTGAAACAAATCTATGGCAAAAAGGTTTATTTATTTTCTTCACAAACAGGAAGAGCATATTAATGATAATTTCAAACATTTGGACTCAATTTTATATATTCAGGAATGTCTAAAAAATCATAGTTTTGATAAGCTCATACAGTTTTGAGAAGGCCACAAAATTATAGTTTATCTTTTCTTATTACTTCTTTCTACAATCTCTGCCCAGAATCCTAAATCTGAAGAAATATACTTGCTTGAACTAAACTTGTGTGCTAGAATTATAAATATTTCATCTTTATTTTGGTTGGTTCAAGTTTATTCCAGTTCCTTTATACTTAAATATCATTTTCTTAAAAACAAAATGATCAGAAAACTTGGAAACTTAAATTGTTCATATATTTTGAATTTCTTAAAATTTCCTTGTAGGATCATTAATGGAGAATCATTGCATGAAAACATACCTTACAGCAGCCAAATAGGTATAGAATTTATATTCTTTCTTTAAGCAGAATAAGAATGAACATTAAATGGCAGAATTTCAAGGCATGTGAGTACCCTAGTCCACTCATATAATTTTTGTGTAAGAAGGAGTGACAAGATAATATTTATTTCAGTGACCACTTCTCCATTTTGCTTGTTCTATTGTTTGGTTTTCAGGACAACACACTGATTATTAGCATATCACTGGTAAATTGTCCACACAAGGCAACTTATCTGAGAGACTGTTTATTATCATTGTTTGGAAAAGCATCAGGAAACAAAACCCCTTTACTTATATCAGTCTCTAAAGAGCATCTCTCTTCTCTTTGTCCTTTGTCTTCTACTTGAATCAACCTCCTGTTTTCACCAGGAAGGCTTCTGGAGGCCGTTCCTGGTTATCTGAAATTTCTTTTTTTTTTTCTTTTTTTTACTTTATTTTACTTTACAATACTCTATTGGCTTTGCCATACATCAACATGAATCCACCAGCAGATGAATGGATAAGCAAGCTGTGGTACATATACACAATGGAGTATTATTCCATTACTCAGCCATTAAAAAGAATACATTTGAAATTTCTTAATTACGTGAAATAGGTTGATCATGGGTGAATGGCATTCTCTTTACCCTCTCACCATTTATTTGACCCTGCAATTCTCAACTTGGGCAGTGCAAACCTAGCAGAATAGTATGTATTAAAAATAGTATAAATTAATTCTGCATATTTGGGGCCTATAATGAAATGAAAGGCCTGGTTTATAAACAAGTACATTCATATTTTCTCTTGCCCCCAGTTTTAGGAACATGTTGTGATTTAGAAAACTTAAAATGGAGCGAGAGCATGATTTTATTTTACTGAAGCCATTTTTATAATCAACTGTCTTTTCTGATTTGTGTGATTAGGACTTAGACAACTATTTAGTAGTTGAAATGATTCTTATCACTTTTCAGTGTAATTCTTAAACTCGAGTTTGATTTCTAGTAATTTCTGTCATAAACTGTCAACATTTTAATGAAAATCTAGTGACAAAATAGGCATTTACTTTATCTGAACCTACCTCTCATGTTTTCTAAACCAAAGAGAAATGTTGAACTTGTGTTTGTGAAACATATCCTAATATACAGTTTTCATTATATTTGTTATGCCTGATAAATATCTCAATGTTTTTATAATACATACAATAAGTGTGAAACTCTGTCTTCAGGGTGTTTGTACTTTTGAGTAACGCATAAATGATAATATTAAGGTACTAGATTAGCTCTTTTTTTCACTCATAAAATTATAGGATGAGTAAAATTTCAGGCTACTGAAAAATTCATTGTTCATTATGAATTTAAATTGTTTTCTATTTAACATTTGTAAGGTATGAATGTGATTTATCTGTGTATCTTGTATCTTTTGAAAAAATCTTGTATTTTTTGAAAAGAGCCCAGAGTCAAGAATAGTTTATTTCTGGCATTACTGCATATTTGCTTTACATTTATAATTAAAAATACATATATGTTTGTTTTTTTAATGTCTTGTTTCCTCATTTAAAAAAAAATAATGTAACTGAGGCAAAAAAAAATGGCTGTTATATAGTTTATATCACTGGCAGCAGTTTGAATAATGTTTATAGTGTTATTGGGTAAGACTCATTATAGTCTTTCCAAATATTTTGGCTTTTTTTGAACAGCCATCACAGTTGTTAAATCTGTCATACATTTTGGTATAAGATGATGTTTTTTGTGATGTCCAAATTCCACATTTACCAATAAGAGTGATACCCTTGGGGGTCACAGGCTTCCCTGGTGGCTCAGATGGTAAAAGAATCTGCCTGCAGTGCAGGAGACCTGGGTTTGATTGCTAGGTTGGAAAGCTCCCTAGAGAAGGGAATGGCTACCCAACTCTAGTATTCTTGCCTGGAGAATTCCATGGACACAGGAGCCTGGTGGGCTGCAGTCCATGGGGTCACAAAGAGTCTGGTACGACTGAACAACTAATACTTACCTACCTGGGGATCACAGTGCCAAGGAGAATCTGAAGTCACAGTCTTCTTGGTTCATTTGGTGGAGTATCATTTTGTCTTGAAGTTGTGGGAAACAAAACTAGGTATGTTTGTGCGTGTGTTAGTCACTCAGTTGTGTCCAGCTCTTTGCAACCCCATGGAGTGTAGCCAACCAGGCTCCTCTGTCCATGGAGTTCTCCAGGCAAGAATACTGGAGTGGGTAGCCATCCCCTTCTCCAGGGGATCTTCCTGACCCAGGGATTGAACCCAGGTCTCCTGCATTGCAGGCAGCTTCCTTACTGTCTGAACCACCAAGGAAGCCCCCAAGTAAGTTTACTGGTAAGTAATTAAGCAATTATATAATTCAGATTTATAAATTTTGTTTAAAAAGATAAAACATAAGACTGCAAAGAAATTCTTTGTTCCAACCTGAATGCTCCTTGGCCTCCTGGAAAACCCCCTTAGCCCTCTGACTCTCAGGGACCCTTTCTCAGAAAAATGCCACCAGTTTGTTCTTACCTGTTTGTCTTGTATCCCCATCCAGAGGGTAAGTTTCACAGGAACAGACATTGTATTTTGACTATTTTGTCCTTTGAGCTTTACATCAGGTCCCTTGTGTAAAATCGTGGCATGGTTTCCCTATCCCCAAATAAGAATATTCCTGGTTCTTTTGCTCTCATGGAATTTCTGTTTCATGAAGAGCACCAAGGAATAATTAGGTGTAGAGGAGAGCGACCGACAACCCCCCTTCACCTCCTTTGCCACATGCCCCACTTGAGAGACGCACAGAGCAGGCTGAACTTGTTTAGACCATTCTCTGGGACAGCACACCCTGCGCAGAGCCGTCTGCCTGCCTGCTTCCCTGCAGGACAGAGCTGTGCCGAGGTCCAGGCTGCCTAGGTCTGAACCTGCTGCTGTCCTCTGACCACAATTGAAGACACCTATTCACAACCTTCTGTATATGTTTGTTTTGCTTGTTTTGCTTGTTTGTCTGCTAATTTGCCCACTCTCTGGTTGTCACTGGGCTCCACAGCCATGTATTCAGATGCCCGGCCACCGCCACTGCAGCTGTGTTTGCTGTGAAAGCGGAAGTGCTCCAGGCCCGGGCCACTTGGCATTTATTCCATCAACATTCACTTGCTCTTTGATGCTTTCGGGGAGTGTTTATTAACTGCCTGCTGTATGCCAGCCACTTTTGGGGACTGAGGTCACAGCCCTAAACAGGACTTTATACCTTGCCTAATGGAGATTATCTAGTGGAGACAAACAACAAAGTAAGTAAAATACGTAATATATCAGATGGTGGTAAGTGCAGAAGGCAGGGCTGAGGCTGAGCTGGTGATTTTAGGTAGAGAAGAGCTTGCTGAGAAGGTGCTGTTTGAGTAAAGGGCTGAAGGGGGCACGGGAATGGGCCACACTGATGTCTGTCCAGGAAGGGCATTCCAGGCAGAGCGAACACAGGAAAAGGCCCAGGGTGGAGGAGAACATCCAGGAGGCCAGAGTGGCTGGAGTGAGCGGAGCAGAAGGGACAGTAGGAAGTGATGGAGCCACAGAGGGCTGGAGGGATGCCAATCGGCTTAGCATTTCCAGCACTGCAAGGGCCGCAGTTCCGTGGTGATGCTTCATAATCAAGTTTCAGACATGTCTCCTCTAGGGGTAGGAGTCTCATTATTGGAAGCGTCATTGGAAAACACCTGCACTCTCGTAACCATCGTGTCCATCACACACAGAATGTTTTTCCCTGCAACTGCTGTCCCAGCCTAGTGACCCCTTCCCCAGGTGGCAGGTCTGTTGGCTACTCTGCCTTATCCTCTCCAGGGAGGATTTTGATTTTTTAAAAAGAGAAATTAGAGACCCTAAAATCTTTCTAGATGGTTTTCTAAGAGTTAGAGAACTTGAATCTTAGCACTTAGCAAACATACACGACTATACTGTTGTACTCACTCCCATCTCCGACCACCTTGTATCTGCCCAGGATTTGTTTATAATTTGTACAAGCTGTACAATATTGCAAGCAATCCTTTTATTTTTTTGTTAGTTAATATTGTCCTGCTTTGAATTACTTTCTTGAAGTCAAGATAACAGCAGCCAAAGAGATGATTGGTATTTTGTTACTCTTAAAAGAGGGCCAAGGATTCTAAAGCATTCTAAAGTACTCTTTCAAACTGAAACTCATCGCAAATCCTTGGTGTTTGCTAATCAGGTGTGTTTTTGAAGCATTTACACTCATCTCTTTACACACCGTTCCACACAATGCAGTCACAAGCATGAGTTTAGGATGAACTGGCTTCAATTCCAGCACCTGTGATCAGTGTGAGCCGCAAATATGCATCACTCAGCCTCCACAGGGAGTCCCTTTGTGAATCTTGGGGTGGCAACTGACATGTGAAAAAAAGCAACAACAACGTGACATTTCTGAGGTTTATTTAAATTAGCTTAAATCCAGCTGGAAGCTCTGTACTACTCAGTGTTGTGCCAGTGGCCTGGGGTCTTGGCCCCACCGGTTGCTGCTAAGGGTCCTTTGTTGCAGCCTGCATGGTCCCTTGGATCCAGAGGCTGTGCTGGGCTTGGCAGGGTAGTAGTTGGTAAGACCTGGGACATCTGAGCCTGGGGTCTGGCCTTTGCATTCTGCAAGGCTGAGGAGTTGAATGTGATTCTCTCATTACCTTGGGATCCACCAACCTTTATCTCCTTCTAAGTCCCTGGGTTTGACCCTTTGTCTCTGCTCTTAAAGGCACCTATCTGCTCATTCCCTGGGACTCCTGGCATCTGCAGCTAACTTGCAAGACAGAAGAGCCTCTGATTAAAAGTGACTTTTGTTTTCCATTTTTAAAAATCACTGAGGGGAGGCGATACTAAAGTCTGAATTCCTTGTCTGAAATGAGATGAAAGGGAACATACAGGGGAAAAGGAATATGTATTAATCTCTCAGTTATTTTACCAGAGGCTCTCTAACTGCCTCCTACCCATTGTACTCTGTGTCTCAGGAATGAGTGTCGTTGTGCCACAGAGTGGTGGGCTCTGCTCACTTGAAACAACACATCCTTTGCCAACTGAATCTCTAAATCCCCAGAATGTTACCAGTAAGTAGCAATGCAACTTCATGGCCAGGTGGTTCAGTAAACAGTGTCCTAAATGAAAAGTCAATAGTATAATTCAGAGTTGATACTTTCCAAGGGCTTAGGAGGTGATGGAAAGTAGAGGGTAAAATTAATTGTAATGTGGAAAAGGATGATAAGATTCTTCAGAGTTAGAACTGTTTCTAAATCTGTTTCATTTCTGGATGATTTAGGGAGTATGAGTGTAAACCTTCAGAAGACATGGGTGATAAGGTGCAAGTGTAGACTTACAGGTAATGATGACTCAGGGGCTCGAGGCCCTTACAGTAGAAGGATCTGCAAAAAAGGTGAAGAGAAGTTTTAAAGTCATCCACTTGTGATTTGTTTCTCCTCTGATTTTGTTCTTTCCCTCTTTATTCTTTATAAAGATGTCCCTCCTGGACAAATAAGAGAAAATTATCCATAAGATAAAAAAACTATATCAAGGCAAGGAGAAAGTAAACAATTGAAGAATTTTGCTATAGTTTGAAAGTTTGGCTCTTTTGTCTATTTGTCTTCTTTGACTAGTAAAAATATGCAGCTATTGTTTTAGGGAATTCTGACCAGATTATGGGAAATGCTCCTATCTCTGCCAGGTGTTAATAATTCCCTGATTGTTCTTACAAAGCAATCAGCACAAAGATTGACAACATCATGAGACATACATTGATTCAGCAAAATTCTTTCTATTTTTTTATGGCACAGTTCAGTTCAGTTCAGTCGCTCAATCGTGTCCGACTTTGTGACCCCATGAATCGCAGCACGCCAGGCCTCCGTGTCCATCACTAACTCCCGGAGTTCACTCAGACTCACGTCCATCGAGTCAGTGATGCCATCCAGCTATCTCATCCTCTGTCGTCCCCTTCTCTTCCTGCCCCCAATCCCTCCATCAGAGGGACTGAGATTTTTCCAATGAGTCAACTCTTTGCATGAGGTGGCCAAAGTACTGGAGTTTCAGCTTAATTAACTAATAATCAGATGATGACTACTGGTGAGATATTTCCCTCCCCCTCTCAGAGCACCCAGCAGTGGAGTTCCTCTTGGTCAAGAAGGGCAGGAAGAAAGACCTGGAGAGGTTGGTTCAGTACAGATCTACGGACATGCCCTTAAGGTGAGAATTGAACCAACAGCCTTATTTTCACTATGATTGCTCATTGTTGTTGTTCAGTTGCAAAGTAGTGTCTGACTGTTTGTGACCCGTTGGACTGCAGCATGCCAGACTTCCCTGTCCTTCACCATTTCCCGGAGTTTGCTCAAACTCATGTCCATTGGATCAGTGATGCCATCCAACCATCTTATCCTCTGCCACTGCCTTCTCTTTTTGCCTTCAATCTTTCCCAGCATCAGGGTCTTTCCCAGTGAGTTAGTTCTTCACATCTGGTACCCAAAGTATTGGAGCTTCAGTTTCAGCAGCAGTCCTTTCAATAAATATTTTGGGTTGATTTCCTTTAGAATTGACTAGTTTGATCTCCATGCAGGCCAAGGGACTCTAAAGAGTCTTTTCCAGCACTACAATTCTAAAGCATCAGTTCTTTGGTGTTCAGCCTTTTCTGTGGACCAATTCTCACATCCATACATGACTACGGGATAAACCATATCTTTGATATATGGATCTTTGTCAGCAAGGTGATATCTCTTCCACTTTTCCCCTTCTGTTTGCCAAGAAAAGATAGGGCCGGATGCCATGATCTTCGTTTTTTGAATGTTGAGTTTCAAGCCAGCTTTTTCACTCTTTTTTTTTCACCTTCATCAAGAGGCTCTTTAGTTCCTTTTCATTTTGCCATTAGAGTGGTGTCATTTGCATATCTGAGCTTATTGATATTTCTCCCGGCAATCTTGATGGTGGTTTGGAATTCATCCAGCCTGGCATAGAAAGTCCATTATCATGTATATACTTTGAAAATATTCTCTCTCAATCTGGTGCTTGTCTCCCTCTCCTGTTAGTTATGTTTGAAGAGCAGTTTTTAGTTTTGATGTAGTCCAATTTATCAATTGTTCTTTTTGAATCATAGTATTATATCCAAGAAAAGTTTCTTAGATTTTAAGATTTTCTTAAATGTTAAGAACATTTTCTCCTAGAAGTTTTGTAATTTAAAGATTTTGAAGTTAGGTCTATGATCAGCTTTGAGTTAATTTTTGTGTATAATGCAAGATGTGGATCGAAGTTCAAGCTTTTGTGTATGAATATTTGATGATTCTGGAACCCTTTGTTGAAACGACTATTGTTTATCTACTGAGTCACCTTTGTACCTTTGTTGAAAGTTGGTTATCCATAGATACGTGGGTCAATTACTGGACCCTGTTCTGTTTTGTTGATCTGCTTGTGTGCTTTAATGCCACACTGTCTTCATTACTGTGGCTTTGTAAATCTTGAAATCAAGTACTGTAAATTATCCAACTTCATTCTTTTTCAAAGTTGTTTTGGCTACTCTAGGTCTTTTGCATTTCCATATGAATTTTGGAATCAGCTTGTCAATGTGTACAATAAAGCTTATTGGAAATTTAACTGGCATTACATTAAATCTGTAGATTAATCTGGGGAGAAGTGACATCTTTCTGACCCATGCAAAAGGTATCTCTCTCCATTTATAAATTTAAAAAAATTTTCTTGATAATATTTTGTAGTTTCACAGCAATATGTGTGAATCTAACAAAAGCCATAATTTGGCGTAAAAAATGCAAGTTGCATAAGAATATTTATAGTATATCACCTTTCATATATGTTTAAAAAACTCAGCACAGTGAGTTACCAGTATAGTATTTAAGGTAATATATGGTTTAAAATTATAGTTTTAAGAAAAGCAACATTCAGATTAGTGCTTGTTGGGGGGTGGAAGAGGGTTATGATTTAGGGGACATTGTGGATACTTCAGCAATACTGTTAAATCTTAGGCCAAGTAATGGAGACACTTCATATTTTATATATACACTTATATTTTATATAGAATATTTCATTGGAATATTGAATCAAAACTGTAAAATTGCTGTATTATTTCTAATCTACTTAGAGGAGACCAAAGAAACCTGAGAACTTAGCCAGCCTAACAGAATTGAGCAAAGGGGTTGCAAAAGAAAGAGAATGTGTTATGTACATATCACATGTGCATGTGTTTATAAAGCTTAGAAAGGCACAGATAAGGATCTCTATTGAAACAGTGTTATTCTCTGGGGCAGGGAGTATCCTGGGTGGGCTGTGCATGAGACTTTCACTATTTAATGTAGACTCGCTTATTGTTTGAATTTGTACAGCTAGTATGTTTGACTTTTATAGCCTTTAAAGCCATAAAAAACAAAACGAGATTGTGTTCTGTATGGCATTTTGTCATCTTAATTGTCCTGATCCTGGGCCTTTCTGCCTTCAGATTTCTTCCTTGCCCTTCCCCTTCCTTGATCTATATTCCTGGGTATGACTCCTTGCTCCCAGGTCGAGATGGCCAGTGGGGGCACTAGCAGGAGACTGGAGGGCAGAGGAAGGGGGAAGCCAGGGTGTTTCTTCTCCTCCCTCCGCCTTTGGAAGCCTCTTTGGCAGCCGCTGCCTAGCACGATACATACATATAAACACACACACATCTAGACCTGCCATTGCAAGGTTCAGAACACCCAGGAAAATGAGACAAGATCTGAATAGTTTCCAAAGTGGAGAAGGAAACACCTCCATCTGCAAAGGAACAGAACCAAGATGCATCAGACTTTGCAGCTGTATCCCTAAAAAGTAGGAAAATGATAATTGAGAATCTAAAGCAATACAACTGTTTACTAAACTGAAGAGGAGAACAATAAATTTCCAAAGTGAAAGGAAGTTTACTTCCCACACATTCTTTCTTAGGATATAACCAAGTGAGGGAGTAAATATACCAGGAGAAAAAGAACAGGATATTGTCAACAGTGGATCCAACCAGGGAAAGCAGTGTGAGGGAGTCTGAGGCTGGCAACAGACACAGAGAGGACTCCAGATTGGAGCATCACCGTGGAAGGCACTGCAAAGTAACTCTATGCAGGAGAAAGGGGGGCTGAACAGAACCCCCGATTCCTGATGAGTCAAAGAGGTTAAGGAAGAACATCATTAGGAAGTAGAGGCAAAAATGCAAGAATCCTGAAAGACAGAAACTTCAGGACAAATGAGGAAGACTGAATAAAAAGGAACTTATAGTGAACACTAGGCCTGTAGTGAAAAATACTGTGCAGTCACATAATTGCACTTTTAAAACTAAACCATTCCCAGGACTTAGTACAGGACTATGTGACTGAGAAAGCAAATACAATCAGAAGTTGAGAGGTAGGAGACTGCAGGATGGGGTGGTGTCTGAAAATCATCTTAGAGAGCAATGGTCCCCAACCTTTTTGGCCCCAGGGACTGGTTTCGTGGAAGATAGCAGATCCCTAGGAAAAGTCACACAATTAGTAATTGCTGTAGAAATTAGGTGGGATTTGTTAAATATTTAAAACACTCAGTACTTTACCTAAAGGCACTACTTTATGGGCTTGTATAGGGAACTGCTGTGTAGTTGTCATTTACAGGAAGGAACATTTTGTGTCTTGGGTTTGAATATTGCATCTTGTTGGCATTCTCCTAATAGTACACCATGTGTCCAATGGAACCTATGACCCAGGACTCTGTAGAAGCAGTTCGTGTGTGTATTAGTTGCTGAGTCGTGTGCGACTCTTTGTGACCCCATGGACTGTAGCCTGCCAGGCTCCTCTGTTCATGGATTTTTCCAGGCAAAAATACTGGAATGGGTAGCCATTCCCTTCTCCAGGAGATCTTCCCTACCCAAGGATAGAACCCGGGTCTCCTGCATTGCAGGCAGATTCTTTGCCACCTAAGACCCCAGGGAAGCCATTCTTGATGCCCCCAAAGTCCCGGCACCAAACTATTACAGTATTATACCATACCATGGTATAATAATAANCTTCCCTACCCAAGGATAGAACCCGGGTCTCCTGCATTGCAGGCAGATTCTTTGCCACCTAAGACCCCAGGGAAGCCATTCTTGATGCCCCCAAAGTCCCGGCACCAAACTATTACAGTATTATACCATACCATGGTATAATAATAAGTGTAATGGCCTCAATCCTCCACCGGGTGGCAGACTTCTCCCAGCTCTGCAGACCTGCAGGTACCTGGAGCCTCTTAGCTTTCCCTTTGCCTGCAACTGGAAAATCACTGAGCTGCTTCAGGCCAGATTTGAATTTCCTGCACAAACCATCATTGCCTTGTTTAAAGGAGGGGAGGTAGGTTCGGTTTGTTACCATTCCAGGAGAGAAGGTGACAAAGAAGTTCATTTATGTGTAGCATTGAAGAGAAAGACTTGTTTACTTTTTTTTAGGCAATTTTTCAAAAATAGAAAAATTCCATGTTTTGCAAGTCAAATTAGAAGTGATTGAAAAAAAAAAAACAACCCAGCATTACTTCTCATACACAGTTATATTTAAATGTTCCAATATGAAAATTGTGACCTTAGAATATAGTTTGGAACACTTGTTTTCATAGTGTGATGAATATTTTTTCATTTGCTTAAAATATTTCAAGAAATGTATTCATAATTCAAGTTTGAAGTACAAGGGAGTTAACATAAGTATAAAAATAAAATAAAACAAACAAGTAAAATGCACCACAGATTTGAGTTTTGCCCCATTCTCCTTTGGGTGGTTTTGTTTGTTTTTAAACAAGAAGCTTTCCTTAATTGCCCTTTGGTTGATGTATTTTAAAAGAAATACAGTTTAGGTTTCAGATTAAGACAAGCTTGCTCTGATAAATCTCTGGAATAATTAGCATCATGAGAAGGATTTAATATTACCATTAGACAATTCAATCTGTATTATTGGATTAATCTAAAGTATCCTTCAATTCTAGTAAACAGGTTTTTTTTAATGCTAAATTTGTATTTCAGTGTTATGCAACTACATAAATATAAACATTTGTTCAATATACAATTCTGACATCCATAGGGAATTTCTTAGGGGAAATATGACTACAGACACTTTATTGCACAGACCCTAACAAACATAAATTTTGACCAGAGAAAAACAGAGATTAAGATGGGGAGCAGAAATCCTCAGTTCTGATGTGATGATGGGCCCCCTTCACAGCGTCCACCAGCTGCTCACCTGTTTCCCATATCCCACTGATAACAGGAACTGAGAAGTCCTGGCCCCACCTCCTTTGCCTCTTCCTGCCTCCTTCCTCTCACCCACCACTCTTTGAGCTGTTTTTCCCTATGATTTTTAAAATTCTCAGTTATCACTTTCCCCGTTTGTTAATTTACTAAAAAACTGCAAGCTGGTCACTCCACAACCTGATGGCTTTAGAGGAAAGTGCTTGAGAATTGAAAAAGAAAATCAAGGTAATAAAACTGGCCTTGTTAAATTGTTAGTCTTTCACCCTGCCTAAAATTGAGATGAGTTTTTCAGCTCATTTCCCTCAAAATTTGGAAAAATGTTGGTGCTTGAAAAGAAAACGCAGAAAGAATCTGGAGCTGAGACCTGGTGATATTCTGGTCAATTTTTAGCCAAGGGTTAAATTTTCTCTTCAAATGATCAGGGTTTAGAACTAATAAAAAAAAGATTCTTACAAAAAAATGAGAAAGAAAAGATTATAAATGATTGCCACAAGGCTTGTTCAAGAAGAATAGAACATAGAATAGATTCCCAGTTTTTTTTTTNTCTGAGTTACATTCACCCATTCCCATCCATTTTAGTTCACTAATTCCTAAAATTTTGATGTTTACTCTTGCTATCTCCGGTGTGATCACATCCAACTTACCTTGATTCATGGACCTAACATTCCAGGTTCCTATGCAATATTGTTCTTTATAGCATCAGACTTTACTTTTACCGTCAGACCCATGAGTAATATACTAATAAGAAATTACTGTATTACATGACAAGAAATCGATAGGAAGAAAACGGTAGGCTCCAGGCATGTTACAGTCATCATGTTACAGTTATGCCATCGAGGCCCCAGATTCCTTTCTCCTTCTATTATGCTATCTTCACTGTCAGCTTCAGCCCAAGGCTAGTGTTCCATGGGATTGTAATTTGCAGCAACATGCCAGAAATTACATTCAGAGAGGACACACCTGCTCATGTAATTCTACTAAGTTGTGTATTGGACAAAAAAAAGGAGAGCCTTTGTGTGAATTAACTCAGTGATATGTTTTCTTCCTGATATCTAATTTAGCTTCCTTGAGGCAGCTTGCATTTGGGGTCAGGAATAATGATGGGAAAAGTAGAGACTTAATTTTGTGATTTTGGGGGGACACTCCAGAGAGAAGAGATCTGGGTGGCCTCTGGGAAGCTGAAAGTGCAAGAATACTGGGAACTTTGGGCAGGAGACGAGGTGCCAGAAGGAAGGAGGGGAATGAGAAGGAGGCTGAGGATTGACTGCTATAGAGTATGTAGGATCTGCGTACTCCCTCCACACCCTTCAGGACCTTGGGTAAGGGTCTCAGGTCTAGACAAACTTGACCTTCAGACCGTGGCCGCTGTTTCACTTGATCCAGTGAGTGGCTCCATTGACATTTACTTGGGAACCTGGGGACATTTCCCAAGCTGGCTAGATAGGGGCCTGGAAGCTCGCTTGCTCTCTGTATGTGTGCCTTTCTGTCTCCGATGGCACTGTAAACGGTATCAGCCTGGTTCACAACATGAAACCTCATTTTCTTTGTTTTTTGATGGCTGCGGCAGCTCAGGTCAGGTGTGGAAGGCCCTCTCTTGGTCACCCGTCACATTCTAGTGTGACAGTGAGCTGTCACACTAAAAATGGCTGGCCCTTTTTGGCTAAGCATCATGACCCCAGCCTGGGGTTCACCAGATTGTTGGCTAACTGATTGCTGATCTGGTGGAGGTGGGTCTTTCCAAGATGAAATGATGTATCTGGCCTTGTACTTAATCCATGGCTCAGTTCATTCTACCCCACGTGTGGGGAATGGAAGGAAGTAACTTATTTGATTGACTTCAGAAGGAACTGAACATGTTGGACCCAGTCAGCCTCCCTCTACTTTCACTCTTTTGGAGTTGCTCATCCATAGAATAGGCTTAGAGATCAAATTGCCATCCAGCTTTTTTGGCTGGATCATCGAAAAAGCAAGAAAGTCCCAGAAAAACATCTACTTCTGCTTTATTGACTATGCCAAAGCTTTTGACTGTGTGGATCACAATAAACTGTGGAAAATTCTGAAAGAGAGGGGAATACCAGACCACCTGACCTACCTCTTGATAAACCTGTATGCAGGTCAGGAAGCAACAGTTAGAACTGGACATGGAACAACAGACTGGTTCCAAATAGGAAAAGGAGTACGTCAAGGCTGTATATTGTCACCCTGCTTATTTAACTTCTTTGCAGAGTACATCATGAGAAGCGCTGGGGTGGAAGAAGTACAAGCTGGAATGAAGATTGCCAGGAGAAATATCAATAATCTCAGATATGCAGATGAACACCACCCTTATGGCAGAGAGTGAAGAGGAACTAAAAAGCCTCTTGATAAAAGTGAAAGAGGAGAGTGAAAAAGTTGGCTTAAAACTCAACATTCAGAAAATGAAGATCATGGCATTCGGTCCCATCATTTCATGG